>PVJD01006399.1:0-98990 GCA_004026545.1 Mormoops blainvillei | reverse complement strand
TTCCCTTCCCTGTTGGTTCCCTGTCTATTTTGCTTTATTTCACTTTGCATAGCCTTCACTTTTTCCTCCATTTTGTGACCAAACAACCATTTCTGTGAGCATCTTGATTACCAGTGTTTTGAACTCTGCATCTGTTAAGTTGGCTGTCTTTTTATAGCTTAGCTCTGTTTTTTGAGCTTTGATCTGTTCCTTCATTTGGACCATATTTTTTTTTTTTTGTCCTGGCGTGCCTGTTACATTGTGAGGGGCAGAACCTTAGGTATTCGCCAGGATGGGGCAGCCCATGTCACTGCCTTGTGGCGCTCTCTGTGGGGTAGGGGTCTGAGAGGGAGCAGTACTGCTTGCTCGGCTCTTGCTCTGCTTTCAGTCACTTTCCCTGCTACCCACAGGCAAATTGGGCCCTTCTGGTGCTGATTCCCAGGTGGGTGGGCTTGCATATGTTCTAGGACCCTCTGGGTCTCTCAAATGAACTCTCCTGTGAGACAGGCCATTTCTCCCAGCCGCAAAGCCCACAGTCTTTAACCAGTAGAGGTTTTGAGGCTTTCTGTTCCAACGTGGGAATCCTTTGCGTGGTCTCTCTCACTGCCCAGTTCCTCATGGTTTATCTGCGTGCAGATGTGGGACCGCCCGGTTCACCAGCCCCTGCCTTGCCCACCTGGATCCGCCAGCCACAGCCTTGCTGCGCATCCTGTCCGCCCAGCTGCTGGTCTTTCCCCTCCTACTGGATGAATGTTTCTTCTTTAACTCCTTGGTTGTCGGACTTCCATATAGTTCAATTTTCTGGCAGTTCTGGTTGTTTTTTGTTTTTAAATTTGTGTTGTCCTCCTTTTGGTTGTGCGAGGAGGCAAAGTGTGTCTACCTATGCCTCCATCTTGGCCGGAAGTACAGAACTTTGTTTTTGAGAGAACTGAAGATTCTTTCCTAAGGTGACCAGTAAGACTGACTATGCAGAGATAGAATAGAATGTGTAAAGCTCTGAAGTTTTGCTGTGAATGAACATGTAATGCCAGCAGAGTATTTAAAAAGCTACTTTTTTTGATGCTAATTTTGATATGCTTGCCTTGAGAACCTCTGCAGGATTTATGTTTGCTAGCAAATAGAAATATAATTTCATGAGCCAGAAAGAATTAAGGTTAGTACACATTAATTGTATTTTTCTATACTATATTATCGGATAACGGAGAGAATCCTTTTTTCTTCAGATTAGTTTTTGCTTTTAAGTGTTTTTCCAATTTCTGTTTCTTATGAATTTCTTAACACTGCACCTATATTTATGTTTAATTAAAGCTTCATAGTAAAATCAAAGTTTTTAGGGCACTAAAGAACAGAAAAGGCTTCATGGTTTCATGGCGTAGAAAATCCAGTGTTCTTTTCATTATTCTTGGGTTATTGAAATAATAAAATGCATTTGCTATAGATAGCAAAACTAAAGAAAAACTAAATAGTATCCAAGGCTTGAATTTCTACTCATAGTAGTAAAGAAATTTTTCTTCTTTTTTTAGATGGATAGAACTTTTTGTTAGCTTTTAGCAGACTTGACTGTTTTGCTACATGACAAATATTAAGTTAACAAATGTTTTTTGTATATATAATGAGCAGTCATCATTTGACAGAGATTACTGACCATTTTGTATCATGTGGTCATTCGAGAATATGATGAAAGCTACATACTATTTCCTCAGAAAAACATTTCACATAAAACTTTGCATAAATTTTAGAGGATTTGTGGGTTTTTAAAACAGGATCTGTGCTGTAGGAGATACAAACAAGTAGAAGAAATGCGATCTTGTGCCAAGGAGCTGAAAGGACTCTCAAGATGTAGATATCTGAATAGGGCACCTATTCCAAGTAACGAATGATGAAATACAAGGCCTTGAATTGTAGAGCAAGTGCTGTAGGCATGCAGAGAGGGAATGACATACAGGGGTGTTTAGTAGGAAAGATCGGGCTTATTTATTTAAAGTGCCTGTATATATATTCTTACCAGACATCTTACCAGAGATGTAATGCTTGCGGTGAGACCAGGAAGGGGATAAGAAGTAGTGATAGCAGACTGTAAGAGCATGATGTGTAGAAGAAGTTAGAATTAAAGTATTTACATTGGAGAGTAGTGGGAGGTGACTGTGGATGGGCATATCTTTAAGGAGAAGTGGAAATAAGAAGGATTATCTTTGTGCTAGGTTTAGCAGTCAGTTCTGCAACTTTTGAATCAGTAAGGAAACTGGCAACTGTATTTTTAACTCTACTAATGTCACTTCTGAAATATTGTATTTATTATGTCTTTAGGCGACTCCCTTCATTTTCAAGCTTGTATAAGATTATAAGTATACTTTATAGTTTTCATAATAAATAGAAAATTCATCTCCAGTAATCTAGATAGAAGAATAAGTATGAGATGTTAGGCCTTGCATTTGGGGAGAATGAAAACAAATATTTGTAGTTTCCCCCCATACATGTACTGTTTACTCTAAAAATAAGGATTTTAGTTATCATGATTATTAAATAAGTTATTATGGTTATACTATACTAGTGTTATAACATTATAGTTATACATTAAAATAAAATCTTTGTTAAATTACCATGTTTACTATAAGTACTGCCTTTTTTGTTTTATTTTGTTTTGAAACAGTGATTTATTATTTTTCACAACTCTGCAGATTGACTGGGTGGTCCTTCCACTACTGTACTTGCTGTCATCTCGTGTAGCTGATCTCAGATGGTGGGTGGGCGGGGCCAGAAGGTCAACATTGGCTTCTTTCACAAGTCCAGGGTCTTGTTGCAGACTGTTGGCTGGGGCGCTATAATTTTTTTTCACAAGGTGTCTCATCTGTATGACCACCAAGGGGGCCTGTATTTAGATTCCTGGAGCTCTTTTTTGTGTAGTTCATCTTTTTCAGTACATCCACATTCCAGCTGCAGTCTCCTAGAACTCCGATCTTTATCTCTTTAACCCAGTAGGACTTTTTTTGCTGTGTTTGTATTTCCTTTCTTGTACCATAGTCTGGAAAGTGCCATCAGGCAAAGAGCTGTGGTTCATCTCTTTTGTTTCTCTTATATCAAGAATCATAATTCTGCACTGCTTACTGTCCGATGTCTAAGAACAGTGTCTCCCTTCCCCTTTAAAACAAAATTTTTTCTAGTTCACAGTGGAAGACTAAGTCCATTCCAGGAATTCCATTATGGCCAGAAATGGAAGGCCTATATCTTCTTAATATCCCCTTATAAAGTGCTTAGTTTTCTCATTAATTACTATCTAGTTTTTCAGTTTTAGTGCTTTCTACTTGTCCTTTGCTTTCTACTTGTTTCATATATAACAGTTAAAGGGCCTATTTTATTTTTTTGTTTTTTGTCTCCCTTATTGTTCCCATTTTTTGATATGCATTAATTTTACTCTTTCAGAACATTTAACATTAATATATTCTTTTACTTTTTCCCTCATCTTTGTTTTAGCCTTATATTTTCAATTAAATATATTATTAACTCTTTTGCCAAACATTCCCCATCATCTTTAGGTTGGACAAAGCTTATTCTATGGCAGATTTCCCCAAGAAAGTCTCATGAGTAGTATTCCTTTCACTCCTGTGTATTTTAAACTGTTTTTCTATACCTTAGATACTTGAAGGGCAGCTTGGCTGGATATTAAATCTTGACTTTTTAAAAAATGGTGTTCCTTGCATTTTATTTTTTTTAAACCCTGAGATGAGGACATGCTCACTGATTTTAGAGAGGGAGAAACATCGATAATGAGAGCAAAACATTGATTTACCATTGACCTTCTGTATGCACCCCAAAGGGCATTGAACCTGCAACCTAGATATGTGCTCTGACCAGGAATTGAACTCACAACCTTTTGTTGTGTGGGATGACATTCCAACTAACTTAGCCGCCCAACCTGGGGGTGTTGCCTTACTTTATTGCTTTTAAGGAGTCTGATGCCACTCTAATGATGTTTCTCTAAGTTATTTGATCTTTATCCTGAGGCCCTTAGGATATATATTTTTTTATATTTAAAATCTAATAATTTAACTAGAATAGGTCTCAGTGTTGATCATGCCAGGTCAATTTTCCCATGCAGTTGGAAGGCCTTATGTATATATTCATATATTCTTTTATTTTCAAAAAGATTTCTAGGGTTATGATTTTAAATATTCTTATTCACTGTTTTATTTTTCTTGTCGGGGTCTTTTTCTTTCTTTCAGCCACTTGTCCTTTTTAACTTCTCTCTTGATTTCCACGCTCTTGGTTCTTTTCCTCCCTTTTTTTTTATGCCTCTTAGTAAATTTTTATTTAAATATCTTTGCCTTGTAATTTAGTCTTCATTTCTGATTTTTTTCTTCCACTCCTTTTTTGAGTTTAATCATCTTTTACCTCATTTCTTAATGTTTGTTGTCCATTTATAGTCTTAGTTTTTAAATTTCAGATTCAAGGTTCTTGTTTCATATTCTTAAATGCTTGAGTGTTATATTAGAGTTTTCTTCTGTTGGGAAGTTGTTTGGTTTTAGGAAATTTCATTTATTATAATGTTTATTTTCTCTTTTAGTCTTACAGTATCTTTGTACAGAAGATTACTTACATATATACATTTTGTGGGTAAGATTGATAGTTTGGGTTGGTTTGTAAGATTTCTCTATTTAAGGAAATCAGGATTGCCTTCTGTCAGTGTAGCAAAGTGAATTTTCTTGAGTTAATTTTGGGGTATTGTGTGAAGGTGTTTAATTAACAAAGAATTTTTTTAGTTCTTATTATCTTGCAGTATTATAAATTTCCTTTCTTGCTTCTCTTTCCCTTCACTATCCAGTCTTCAGAGGGGAGGACATCTTTGTTTTATTCTCTTCTCCCCCAGAAGGGTTTCCTTTTTGGGATTGCCATTTGGAAGCCTGTTTACTTTTAATGCTTTTCTCTGAAGTCAGTCTTCTACTCCTCTAGGATTCTTCTCAGTATTTTTGTCTGTAAGGTGGATTTTCTCTGTCTAGAAATGATTTTTCTTTCCTTACTTCTTCCATCTTCCGTGGTCTGCTTTTGCACTCCCTTCCCAGCTCCCTGCCACCCTCTGCAGTACCTTTGAGAGGGTGTTCAGAGGATAGCTCTCTGGGCAATTGGTGTTTATTTTTCTGTTTACAGGAATTTGCCATTTTCAGTGTTCTCTACTTTCTACTTGTGTTGCAGGCTTGGGATCTGTGTAGTTTATTTGTTCTTGTTGATCTGTATGCATTTTTGGAGGATGTGGGGATTTAAAGCACTAATTTCTGAATCTTTTTATTTAGCAGCTAGTTTAACTTAATGCTATAATTAAAAAAAATAAAGTAAGAACTAATTTTCTCATATAGAAAATCCTCTGACTCACATATAATATACAAATCAGTCAATATGTAGCTATGTTTCTTAAGTTCTCTGTGTCTATGTGTTTGTGAATTTTAATAACTTTTATATCTAGGCAGAAATGAAAGAAAACAAGCTTTTAGCTTTCCTTCTGAAATATGAAATTCCTTTAAAATATTCAGAAAATAAACCTTGACAGTTTTCCTTATTAGTATTTGCAGAATAGTTATTTGGTGTTTTGATTGAATTTAGTCAAATATCCAATCAGTTACCTTTAGTCTTTTTCTCATGATGGGTCTTTTTTGTCTTTGCTTCTGTACTCTGCCATCTTTAGGAAACAGTGCTATCATTGAAATAATACAACACTTTTTCATATTTCTTTAATATGATGCCTTTAGAAGAGTTGTTTTTTTTAATTTATAGGAATGACATCTGTAGTATAAGAATACTGGTCCTAATCTTAAAAATATGGTTGTCTTATACTGTTGCTAAAGTAATAGCTCACATTTATTGAGGTATTAATATTTATCAAGGATAATTCTTTGTAAGAGGGTTATTAACCTCTCAGTTTTTTCGTATTAGAAAATTGAGGCTTAGGGTGATAAAGAAATATACCTATTAATGGCAGAGCTGTGTTTGAACCCAGATCTGCCTGATGCCAAAGCGTATGATCTGTCATGTGTTTGATAAGTTCCCCTTCAGACTCTGAAATGTATCTTTCCTTTAATTTGTTTGCAAATGATAATGTATGTTTGCCTAGTGTTTTATTGTTTAGAAAGGGCTTTTAAAAATTATCTTAAAAAATAAAATTACCATTTATCTTTTAGTAGAATTTTGGATTTTCTGTTTCTCCTTGTAGGTCTATTAATTTTTACTTCATGTAATTTGAAGCTCTCTTAATGGATGAATAAGTGTTTTTTAAAAAAAAATTTATTGTTTATGCTATTACAGTTGTCCTCATTTTTCTCCCTTAGTCCTTCTCCACCAACCCCCCCATTCCCTCAGGCAACCCCCACACCGTTGTCCATGCGTCTTGCATATATGTTCTTTGGCTGACCCCTTTACCTTCTTTCAGCCAGTCCCCATCACCTTCTTCCCCTCTCAGCTGTCAGTCTGTTCCATGTTTCTATGCCTCTGATTCTATTTTGTTTGTTAGTTTATTTTCTTCCTTAGATTCTAGATATAAGTGAGATCATATGGTTTTTGCCTTTCACTGACTGGCTCATTTCACTTAGTGTAATAGTCTCCAGGTTTATGCATGGTGTCGCAAAAGGTAAGAGTTCCTTCTTTCATACTGTTTCACAGTATTCCATTGTGTAAATGTACCACAGCTTTTTTATCCACTCATCTACCGATGGGCACTTGGGCTGTTTCCAGATCTTGACTATTGTAAACAGTGCTGCTATGAACATAGGGCTGCATACATTCTTTAGAATTGGTGTTTTGGGATTCTTATAGTATAATCCCAGAAGTGTACTCACTGTGTCAAAAAGCAGTTCCATTTTTAGTTTTTTGAACAAACTCCATACTGTTTTCCACGGGGGCTGCACCAGTCTGCATTCCCACCAACTGTGCACTAGGGTTCCTTTTTCTCTGCATCCTCACCAGCACTTGTTTGTTGATTTATTGACGAGAGCCATTCTGACATGGTGATGTCTCATTGTCATTTTAATATGCATTTCTCTAACAGTTAGTGATGTTGAGCATCTTTTCTATGTCTGTTGGCCATCTGTATGTCCCTCTTGGAGAAGTGTCTGTTCAGGTCTTTTGCCCATTTTTTAATTGGGTTGTTTGTCTTGCTGGTGTTGAACTGTGTAAGTTCTTTATATATTTTGGAAGTTCAGCCTTTATCTGATGTATCATTTGCAAATATATTCTCCAATACAGGGGGTTCCCTTTCCATTTTGATGGTGCTTTCTTTAACCGTGAAAAGCTTTTTAATTTGATATAGTCCCATTTGTTTATTTCTGCCTTTGTTTCCGTTGACCTATGACATATATCAGCAAAAATATTGCTACGTAAGGTATCTGAAATTTTACTACCTGTTTTCCTCTAGAATTTTTATGGTATTGTGACTTATTAAGTCTTTTATCCATTTTGTGTTTATTCTGATGTGTGGTGTAGATTGCATTTTTTTTCATGTACCAGTCCAGTTTTCCTAACACCATTTATTGAAGAGACTCTCTTTACTTCATTGTATGCTCTTGCCTTGTCTTTCAAATATTAATTGACCATCAAGGCATGGGTTTATTTCTAGGCTGTGTTCTGTTCCATTGATCTAGATGTCTATTCTATGCCAGTACCAGGCTGTTTTGATTACCGTGGATTTATAGTATAGTTTGATACCAGGTGTTTTTATCCCTTCAACTTTGTTCTTGGCAGATTGCCGAGGCTGTTTGGGGTCTTTTTTGCTTCCATATAAATTTTTGGAATATTGATTCTAGATCTGTGAAATATACCATTAGTATTTTAATAGGAATTGTGTTGAATCTATAGATTGCTTTGGGTTGTATGAATATTTTAATGATGTTAATTCTTCCAGTCCATGAACATGGTATATGCTTCCACTTATTTGTATCTTCCTCAGTTTCTTTCTTCACCATCCTAAAGTTTTTTGAGTGCAGGTATTTTACCCCCTTGGTTAAATTTATTCCTAGGTCCCTTATTTTTGTTGTTGTTGAAATGGTAAATGGGAGTGTTTTCTTAGGTGAACAAATGTTTTTGAATGTTACATTCTCTTGATTAATTCACTCTTTATCATTATTGAATTACGAGAAGGGGGAAGGGTCAAGTCAAGGAACATGTATAAAGGACCCATGGACGAAGACTATGGGGGAGAGGATTGAATGTGGAGGGGGGTGAGCAGGGCAGGGAAGAGTAATGGGAAAATGGGGATGACTATAATTGAACAACAAAAAAACTAAAATGAAAATAAAAATGTTCATTTACTCCTTCAACTTCTGATACAGAATCTTAAAAGCCACCACTATTCTATAATTGTTGATTGGATTTAGGTTTGTTTTTTTTTTTTGAAGACATATAAAAGGAAAATACTGAGTTATTGAAAAAGTAAAGAATTTTCTTAACTATCATATGGGGTAATGAGGAAGGGAAAGAGCTTATTTAAAAAACTGTACACATCATATTAAGAAGGAAATGATGTTTTCTTTATGTCAATTTCTGTAAATAAAACTTGTTTAAAAAGAATAATCAGTAATTAAGGATAACAAGAAAAACACAGAAATTAAGGAAGTCAGTTAACTGACATAGCTAGTCTTTACACAACATTTTAATAGTCCTGGAAAGATTAACATAGCAATTGATGAGAAGGGAAGAAGTCTTACGATAGACCCAAAGGAGTCAAGTGAATATACAGATACATTAAATATTCAACTGTTTTGTGAAATTCTTCCCTTTAGTAGTGAAAAATTTTCTCTAGTTTGAACAATGTTCTATTTAAATGCTGGGAAGTATGGTGACTTATTACAGTTATTTGTATCTTCTTGCTAATTTTGTCTTATCTAAGTAAAGAAGTGATATGAAAATCTGGACTAGGCAGAAATTTAATCTTAATGGCAAGCTGCCGACCTCTTTTCTTGCAAGATGGGCTGATGCTCAGGAGATTCAGCGTACCAGGAGAATGAAAGTTGGTGCGAAGTTTTTGCTTTGACCTTTATGTGTCCAGATTGTGTTACAAG
This sequence comes from Mormoops blainvillei, assembly GCA_004026545.1. Classification (NCBI taxonomy): domain Eukaryota; kingdom Metazoa; phylum Chordata; class Mammalia; order Chiroptera; family Mormoopidae; genus Mormoops; species Mormoops blainvillei. Next base: position 89,973 of record PVJD01006399.1, on the reverse strand, counting down.
CTTCAATTTAAAACACCCCATTAAAAAAGTTGGCATAAATTTTGCTTAGCAAGAAGAGGCCATAAACATGTACCTTAATTGTGTTTTTTAAATACTTTAATTTTTTTTTAATTTATTGATTTTAGAAAGATAGAGGGGAGGGAGGGAGTGAAAGGAAGGGGGAGAGAAAGAGAGAGACAGAGAGATTTGTTGTTCTACTTGTTCATGCATTCATTGGTTGTTTCTTATATGAGAGCAGATTGATGGATTTCTTTTTGAGAATTTTTCCTTGGGCAGTGGTAACCAGGTTATCCCCAGATGTACTTCTTGGCTCCCCTTCCTATCATTTGACCATCTTCTTCAACTGATTTCAGTGTCAGGTGTTACAGTTAATCTTTTATTTTTTTGTTAGAAACAGTTATTTTTTAATCGAAGCTTCAATTAGGTACATTATAATGCATTTTGTATATAATAACCAGCTGTATTTCCTGTTTGTCTTTTTAATGTATTCCAAGAAAGTACCGAACACTAGTTACATTTATAATTCTTTCTGCACAGGCTGCTTTGTACCGCCTCAGCGGAGACTGGAATCCGTTACACATTGATCCTAACTTTGCTGGCTTAGCAGGTGAGTTGCTAATAATATGTACCAATGTAAAATAGCTCAGTTATCTAATAGGACTTAAAGACATTACGACTTATGACTGGCAGTTTAACATTTAAAAAATAGCCCTCTCCTTAAGTTTATGCAAAGGATATGGAAAGGTAGGAAGTAGTGTTCAGAAAATGATGTACTTGAAATTGAGATTATAGTGGAAGGAAACTCCTGCTAGTGCAAGGTCTAGGATAGGACCATGGGGGTCAGTGTCTGAGTTATTACAAAGGGCAGGGTCGTTGGAGGAGAGAGCAAGAAACTGAAAGGTTAGGGAAAGATTATCTACATACGTGGATATTGAAATCACCGTGGATGATTTCATGGTTACAACCAAAACTAAACCAAACAATGCTTTGTGTTCCCAGATCTCTAATGTTCTTGTTTATTTTTTCTTTCTTTGTTTATTTCATAATTCTCACCCAGGAAGTATTATTTATAGAATATTTTTCATATTTCTGAAAATAGAAGGTATAATTCATGCTGATGCAGTTTAAAGATATATTTTTGAAATTCTGAATTTATTATTCTTGGTTTTTAAACATGAAATGTATCCATAACTAGCTAAACTCTCTCTATTTTTAGGTTTCAACAAGCCCATATTACATGGATTATGTACATTTGGATTTTCTGCCAGACATGTTTTACAGCAATTTGCAGATAATGATGTGTCAAGATTCAAGGCAATTAAGGTATATGTATATTATTGCACAATTTGAACATTAGTTATTTTGGTTTTACTTTTAGAGAAGAAAAGGAGTTTTAGGGACTTTTTTAAAAATAGGTACTATACTGAAGTAATGTACATTTTTTTATATTGACTTGGCAATTAGCACATTTTCTTTTTGTAGCTAAAAATACCTCTATTACACATTTATTATGAAAGACATCATATACAGTTACAGTTTTATCATATTAATTGGATTGTGTTACAAATTAATTAGGAACACACATATATCAGCATATATGCCTTAACAAAAACTTGAGATTCACAGTAAAAAATTTCTTAACTGTTTTGTAATTTGCCCTAATATAATTGAAAATGTTAAGTGACTGCATTTGAATTCTAATAAACATACACCTGCATCGATATGATGGTCGCATATTGATTTTAGTTTTTGTACTTTTAAATGGTTTTACATTTTCAAGGTTTCCATTATAAATTACAAAGAAAACTATCTCTGGGTAATGTCTTTGCATAAGTGTAAGGCAAGAGATACATACGAAAAAAATAAAATAAAATAAAATAAAATAAAATAAAATAAAATAAAAAATAAAACAGCATCAAAAAGTTCCCAAAGCTTTTGAGTTTGTGCTCCATGTAGCAGTGAAAATGCATTTTTCTGATGTCTTACCTTTGATAACACTGATTATTCTCATGCTTTTCATTTTATTTTAACTATTTTTATTATTATTTAATAATATGACACAGAGCAAATAAAATAGTATAGAAAATTATGAAGTAAAAAGTGACATGTTATGTTCTATACACCCACTCCAGATCTTATTCTCTAGACATATTAGTACCAATTTTTTGTTTTATTTTTCAATTGTAATTGACATACAATATTATATTAGTTTGGGGTGTACAACACATGATTGATTAGGCATTTATATAACTTATAAAGTAATTGATCACCCCAATAACCCTAGTACCCTTCTGATACCATACATTTTATTACAATATTATTGAGTATAATCCCTGTGATGTGCTTTAAATCCCTGTGAATACCACTTTTAACTGCGATAAAATGTTTTGGTGGCCACCTACACATTGCTACTAAATATAATTATGTTTCTGTTTCTTGGTCTGCCAGGATTAAGCACTATTTAATGACTCTGTACTTTGAAAGACAAAGAATTAGCTTATACCAACTATATCCTTTCTCTACTAATTTTATCATATTATTTTTGTTCCTTTATAAATTTAAGTACATTTAAACCTCTTTTTTATGTGTTCTTTAACTTCCCTTCCAGTTTTCTTCCTCACAAAAAGTTTCATCTTAAAACATTCTAGTCCCAAAACTCATTTTTTTTAAAGGTTCGTTTTGCAAAACCAGTATATCCAGGACAGACTCTACAAACTGAGATGTGGAAGGAGGGAAACAGAATCCATTTCCAAACAAAGGTATAAACGTTTTGTTACCCATTTCACTATATCCTATAATTTATTTCCATCTTAACATTTTTGGGTTATTACTATGCATATAAGACAAAATCTAGATTTTTATAATCAGTGGTAACTTTTATTTGGAAATAAGGTGTTTATGTACCTTGTTTTTTATTTTGCTTTATTTTCAATAAATTGGTTCCTATCTGTGTAGCAGTGGAACAGCTGTTCTGAAAATCTAACCAACCATATCCTTTTTGCTCAAGCAATCAGTGAACTTGTCAAAATCTAGTCTTCCAAAAATTGAAGGCATGGCTCTTAGAGATATTTAAATGAAAACATAACAAAAAAGGAATTTAATTCCTTAATGAGGGAGCTAGCAAGTAAGATGATAAAACTGGTTCAAAAGAATTAGAACAGCAGTGCCTATGTAGTCCAATAGGAAAGGCATTCTATCATAATTTTTCTGAGTTAGAGACGAAACTAGTTAATGTCCTACAGAATAATAATAAAACCAAATCCTTTATGGTTATGTTTTCTACTGAACAGAAATCATGTGCATCTTAATCACACAAAAATCCACAAGTTAACATTTTATGTCACAGAGTCTGAGCCTAATTATAAGCGACAGGACAAATAAAATCTATCTCCGTGTAGAGTTAAGTAATTTTTTGGTGAGGCTGTTAGCAGTGCTCCAGTAAAATACTAAAAGGACATATAACCATCCTTTTATTTGTAAGTTATTTTTTAAATTTATTAATTTTTAGAGAGAAAGAGAAAGAAACATCAATTTTGTTTCGCTTATTTATGAATGCATCGGTTGATTCTCGTGTGTGCCCCGGCTGGGAATCTAATCCACAACTTCGGCGTATTGGGATGACGCTGTAACCAGCTGCGCTGCCTGGCCAAGGCTATTTGTCAGTTTTTTAAAGATAATTTTTGTTAACACAGTTGATTGGCCTGATCATTTTGTACTACATATTGAGTTGGCCAAAAAGCCTGTATGGTTTTTTCCATAAAAAGACACATTTTTCATTTTCACCAATAACTTTATTGATTTGTATATTTTGAATATTTGGGCTGTCTCCTGTGTGGTATAAGATAGATTGTTCTCAGTTGATGTCTCGATTTGATCATTATCAACTTCAACTGGTCTATCCAACCGTGGAACATTGTCCAGCGAGAAATCTCCAGCACGAAACTTGGCAAAACACTTTTGACACGTTCGATCAGCCACAGCACCTTCTGCATACACTGCACAAATCTTTTTTTGCATTTCAGTTGCATTTTTACCTTTCTTGAAATAATAAAGTATAATATACTGAAAATGTTGCTTATTTTCTTCCATCTTTAGTATTAAGTGGCTACACAAAAATTCACTAATTTTGATAAGATTTTTTTTAAATACACGCTGATATGACAGCTGTCACAACACAATCTAACAAAATAGTTTCAAATGAAGTTAAACACAGCTAAGTGCTACTAGAACCATTGTGTAGTAAAAACCGAACGAACTTTCTGGCCAACCCAATAGGTGGCTTGTGTTGAGCAGTCTAAACACCACCACTAATAGTAACAGTTTCCACACACTGAGTACCTATAAGTAGGCCGTTATCTATAATATGTGTAACAGCTCTACATTTAATATAAGAAAACCTAGGTTCAGGTCCTCTACATAAGTTGCTCGTGGTCACACGGAAAGTGGTGGAGCTGGGATAGAAACCCAGGTCTGCAGATCCCAGGGCCTTGCATCTTTTTTATTATATCATGATTTCTTTCATAAATAACTCACAGAACTCTTCTTTCTATGGTTGCCTTACTCCTAATTGCTTCCTGTTGCTTGCAGTATCACTTTCCTGCTTAGTCTATGCATACCATTTATTTCAGTTTTCAAATTCTTCCTGTCTTTTAGGCTTCATTTCAAGCTCTATCTTGCCCTTAAGGCAGTCCCTTACTCACTACCTACCCTCTTTGCACCCATACAAACACACTTACTAGCTTTTTCTGAAGTCTTCTTGCAGTTAATGTTTGTGCCACATAATCTGAAGACCTCTTATTTTTTTAGTTACTTTTGTGTAATTTTACTTTTTGAATAAGATTATGAATTCCAAGTGTTTAGGACCATGATTGTATTACAGTATTTGTTTTCCCACAACTCTGATAATGAAGAGTACAGAAATAATTTCTGTGGATTCAAACTTAAAGTTTTGAGAGATAATTTAATATCTGAATATAATACAGAATTCCCATTTTGATAAATTCCAAGCACCTCTTCTTATCTTTTCAGTGTATTTGCTATTTTTCTCCTCAGTGACTAGATGTACTCTTTTTCTATTATATATAAGAATCCTCCCTCCCTCCTTCCCTCCCTATTGTATTTTAAGAAATGTCTTAAACTAATGTTCCAAATGATATGCTTGGCTTGGTTACAAGAAAGTAATTTACTAAAGTGTATTTTGTTTATAAATTGTCTCTTTCAGTGCCTTTCACTTATATAATCTGAAATAAAATGAACAAATTGTTTGAAAGATCTTTTTTTCTGAAGCATGATACGTGATGATCTTGATCGTTACAAATGGGTTTTAATAAATACTACCTTAATTTTTAGACACTATCCTGTACATTTATAGCAAGACCATAATTTTATGAAAGATTAGCCATTAAGGAATTAGAATTTGAGTTCCTTTAATAAATATTTTGATAAAAGGCTATTTTAGCATTTAGTTTATACTATGTACACTTCGTATTTGAAATAAGCACTAGAATTATTACCTTTAAAATTCCAGTATTAACAGAAAAAATTGTACTTTGATTACCACCACCTCATGTGGTATTACGCCATGCTTTCTAATTAAGAATTCAGCAGTGATCATCCTGGCTCCCCATTAGACACATAATTGTGTTTTTTAAAAGTCCCCTCTGCTCAGGCTGTATATCCCCAATTATTTAAACTGGAATTTCTGGAGATGGGACTTGATCATACATATTCTTTATTAAAAAGATTTTATTTATTTAATTTTAGACAGAAGGGGAGGGAGGGAGAAAGAGAGGGAGAGAAATATCAGTGTGTGCTTGCTTCTCGCACCCCCCTACTGGGAACCTGGCCTGCAGCCCAGGCATGTGTCCTGATTGGAAATTGAACTGGCCACCCTTTGGTTTGCAGGCTGGCACTCAGTCCACTGAGCCACACCAGCTAGTGGCTTACATATTTTTTAAAAGAGCTACTGTTGATTATACAGTTAGGGTTAATAACAATTGTATTAAATCAATGAGACTTTATTCATCTTGACATGTAAGTTAGGAACTTTTAATTTAATTTGGATTATTTTCTTTTTTATATGAGGAAAAAAATAAATTTATTTTAAATTTATATTGTTTCACATGACATTGTGTTTTCATTGGAGTCTTCAGAGTGAATTGGTTTATTATTCTTTTTATACCCCTTGTAAGACCCAAGAAACCGGAGACATCGTCATTTCAAATGCATACGTGGATCTTGTGCCAACAGCTGGTGTTTTAGCCAAGCCACCTTCTGAGGTAGGTTATAAAAATGATATCCAAGTCATTTCCTAATTTCTGAATTTCAGTTAGGATTGCTTTAAGAATGTTCAGGCTACTTTACTTTTGAAAGTTAAGCGCTGTGAAGGGTTCATAATTCTTTTTTTGAAAGGGTCTTAATTCTTGAACTAAAAGACATCAATTCAAAACTGCTTACAATAAAAAGAATATTTTGACAACATATGAATTTTTAAAAATCTTTCTGAAGGGGATAGTAGTAGGATGTCTTTCAAGAAAAACTAGTTAATTTTCTAGTTTTAGCATACTTTAAATCAGCTGTTTAATGAGAAATATCAAGCAAGCAATATTTTGGAGAAAGATAAATGAAAAAGTTAAATATCTTGTACCTTCTCATGATTTAAAGATTTGTATAAAGCTTTATATACAGATATAAAAACAGTAGCATATATTATGTATCAAAACAGTTTTGTTATTCTCTGTTAACATGCTGAGGCTTTTAATAAAAATGTTTATGTTCTCTCTCTAAAATATTAACTTTGTTATGTTGAGGTTTTCATACCTTTACTTTATGATCTTAAATGACTGAAGATTAAAATCTCTTAAGAAGACTCTGAGATCAAAACTTACTGAAGTTTTAGCGCTAGAAAGGAATTCGGTTTTTGTGTAATTTAGTTCCATTTTACAAATGAATAAATAGGACCACAGAAGTTTATTAATTATCCGTTATCTTCCTATTATAGGTAGTTAAGATACAGGTTGTCCACTTCCTAATTTATTTTTAAACTGTTGTTTCTGAATTCTGATAAAAGTAAAAACCTCTTTTTTTAAAAATGCAATCTTTATTGTATTTTTTCCCATTACCATTTATCCCCCTTATACCCCCCTCCCACCAACAGTCACCACACTGTGTCCATGTCCATGAGTCGTTTTTTCCTTTTTGCTCGATCCGTCCACCTCCTAACCTCCGCACTGACTAGCTTTCATCTGTTCTCCATTGAGGGCTGAGATTCTGGATGACATGAATAAATGTAAGGAAAATGTGAAAGAAGCCTGGTATAAAACAAAACAAAACAGAACAAGACATAAAAAAACCGAAACTAGTTTGCCTTATTTATATACAGATTTTGAAGAAAATCAAAACCTATATTTTGTAATAATTTTTCCCTTGATTCATTTTTACATAACTTTTAAAATTAAATTTTGTGCTTTCCTAGGGTGGGGAGCTTCAGAGTACCTTGGTATTTGAGGAAATAGGTCGCCGTCTTAAGGATGTCGGACACGAGGTGGTAAAGAAAGTAAATGCTGTATTTGAGTGGCATATCACTAAAGGTGGAAATACTGCAGCTAAGTGGAGTAAGTTATATCCCTGACTTTGTTATACTCTAAGGTAACTCTTAGTAAACAGAGATAAAGTATCCTTGTTATAATTAAAGCCTGTGTCTCTGAAAGTAGGTAAATCCTACCTTCTAAGGTCAGTTATTTTTCATGGGAATAACAGGTTTCAGGGTACCCAGAGACATATATGTTTTGTTAGAGATGTAGGGAATCAATTAAAGTGAAAATACCTGTTTTAAAGATTCTTTTGTAATACCCAAATTAGTACTTTTAAACAGTTGTCCTAGCTGTGTGCTTCTTTATCTTATCCTCAGATTTCTCTTAAACATAAAGCAAGCTCATCAGGGCAAATGAAATATTTTTGAAATTATATTTTGACAATTTTAGAATTTTTTTATATCAAAACTAATAATTTGGATTATCACCTTAATTATCAGATTGTTATTTAAGGGTGCCTATTTAAGTGCCTTGAAAATCAGATTATTTTTCATTACAAGTGAGGGGGTCACTATAAATGCTCACTTAGACCAAAAAATTAGAATGTATCTCTAAATCAACTCAAACTTGAAATAATCACATTCCTAAAATTCATTTTGAAGTTTTGTTCAGTTGATTTTGGTTCAGTGTAAACAAGCTTTCTTTTTAGTGTAACAGTTACTGTTTCTTTCAGGCAGTGTATGTTCATTATATAAAATTTGGAATAGACAGGTATAAAGAAGAAAGTAATAATGTGTAATCCTACTACACACAGTTAACATTTTGATGTTTGTTCTTCTGGAATACATTTGTGCTCATAGGATGTTAGTTCCAAAGGGGTATAAAGGAAGGCAAAAATGTAATATGTATTTGGTCCCCCAAATTTCAAAGTGTCTAATATTTTTCCAAATACCTGCATAGATTAACACTGTTTATGTAGGGGCCATCACTTTCTTCCTTCTGTCCTTCCTTTTTTCTTTCTATGTATCCATGATGGAATTCAGATTTTTCCCAATGGATGACAATATATTAGAAGTTGAGTTATAAATATAAAGCACAGGGCTTTTGAAGATATTGGTGAAGAAGAGAAATGAGATCTATAACCGTGAGGAAAGGTGGTGGAACTGTGTCACCGTTGTCAGAATAGACCTCTGAAGGAATTTACAAAGTATACTAGTGACTCAGTCGTGGCAAACAGTTTCAATATAGTTTCAATAACCAACTAAGATTTTTCCCTTGTCCTGGTGTCACTTTCCTTGTAGATAACATTAGAAAATGTGCTCACATTTAAAAATTACATTAAATTAACTTAGAAAAGGGATTTTTCTATATATTTCCCCTAGAAAATGGAAATATTGGAATCCTGGTAATAAGTACTTATTATTGATGCTTTGTGGCTTATGTTTGTCTTATCATCTCTTCTTTAGGTGTTTATTTGTCAAAGCTAACAGTGAAGTTGGATCTTAAAGCTTTCTCTGAAAGGATACACTGTTCCCTTTGGTTATCTGCTGCCTGTCATTTGATTGGATTCACAGCTGTGCAACTATTTTCAGTTCTTTTTGTTGTTTTCTTGCAGTCTTTATGTCACTGAGTTAAATCACAGTAGCTGGCAGCAGTAGAAGCTATCTAGGCCATTTGGCTTATGGTATCTTAGAAGGTGATTCCATATTGGCATCTCTGTTTTATCTTGGCACCTAATGACATGGTATAGATGATTGAATGCTTTGATTTAGAGGATACCTAAGGTGCTTTTTTTTTTTTTTTGCAAGCATTTAAAAAAACGTTTTGCTAAGCATTTTATTACCAAATATTTTATATGTTAAATTGCTGTTAGTTGTCCCAAGCTTGCTCACATCTTGGCTGACTGGAACCTAGTTGTAGAGAACCGGGCTAGGCTACTCAGTTTACCTTGGCTGGGCTCAGGTGTCACTGGAATTGCGTAAGTATCTGACCTTGAGAAAGCCTAGGAACCAAGAGTTTTGGGTTCAGTGGCTTGGAAGGCACATTCCAACCCAAAGATCCTGGACCATGCCCATCTTCCGTGTTTCCTCCCTCACCCTGCCATCCAGGCGGCACCAACAACACATCCCTGGGCAGAATGGGTGTTTGTTGTAGGGGACGGTGAAATCCTTTTAAACCAAATTAGTCTAAATCTAGAAAGAATCATTAATGCTCTGTGTCCATGCTGGGTTAGGGCTGGTTTGGGCGGTGGAGAAGGAGGAGTCCTATCTCCTTCAGAGGTGAGGCGTCTCTGAGCCTATCCTGGTCGTCTAGGGGCTGCCTGGACGCGAGCCAGTCTGGCATCTGCGTCACTGGGCTGAGATGATCTGAGAGCGGCTGGAGAGCCCTTCCTCTCTCCTTTGGGTCAGGTGTGTGTACAACAGAGAGATGTGGGCCCTTGATTGAGAAATCGGAGGAGGACCTTGGTGTGACATTTTGGGGAAGGATGCCATTTCCTGAAAAGCTCACTCGCACCTCTCGTTTCTCTCCTTGGAGACAGTGTTTTGATTATTGTAGAATTATTAAAAACATTATGATCCTGCCCAGGCCGGTGCGACTTAGTGGGTTGAATGATGGCCTGTGAACCAAAAGGTCAGCAGTTGAATTCTGTCATGCACGTACCTGGGTTCCAGGGGGCACGAAGAGGCAACCACACAATGATGTTTCTGTCCCTCTCCCTCCCTTCTCTCTCTGAAAATAAATAAATAAAATCTTTAAAAAAAATTATGATCCAATGATAGTGCTCCCTTAAGTAAATGAGGTGGAAGTAGAAGCTTTATTTCACTGTTAATATTTATTTTAATGTGAAGAACACAGTGAATTTATTGTCTATGTCTTTTTAAGACCCCAAAATGTAATTGAGTGCCTGGACATGTTTAAATACCTTTTTTGATTACCTGTGCTTTCAGGTGTTTTAGCCTTTTGAATAAAGGTAGTCCTTTGGCTTTTTAGTTTTCTAGAGGTTCTTAGATTAGGCTGGAAAGGTAAAAATGGACATCAGATGGAATAGTAAGTCTCTGAATTCCTTTTGAACAGAGCCTGTTGTTCATCACAGTTATCTTACTGTAGTATGATCGTTTCTAATTATATGTTTCCTCCTACTTGATCTGGGGTTTAACACTGAGAAAGAGCTTCAGATTAATTTATTTCCAGCTTCAAGTATGGTCTACAACACATAGTAACCTGATTCTGTATATGTTGAGTAAGTGCTGAAAGCCGTATAGAATGCACAGTTTGAGATGGAATCAGATGCCTGCCTTTTTAAAAATGTGCTGAAATTGGTGCCTTTTCTTCTCTGAAAAGTTAAGTTTATTGTATGGATAGTGATGTGTATTTTCTGTTTAGCTTGAGTGAAATACTCAGGATCAATATGATAGAATTGAAGCCCAAGCAGTATATTCTATGATATTTGTTACTATTATTTTCTAAAACCAGCCAAAAGTTGTCCTAGTAAATAAACCCTTTGGATCCCATTCTGTTCTAAGCAAAAGTAAAAATTGAAAGGAAATGAAAGATGACAAGAAGGCATAAAGATTCAAAGAATTAGAGACTCTGTCTGGCCTATAGAATAGTCTGTTCCTGAAAATCAAAACACAGTTATTTTTATCTGCAACTCCAGAAACCAAAAGGCCTAAAAATGGTGTTTTTTCCCTCATAACTCTTTAGGCTCAAAACCTGACCTGAACTTAGACATTATAACTGATTGTCCTTATCTCACCTAGTGTGAATTAGTCATATGTAGAAATCATGTATTTGTTGATAATGTGTTGTGACATAGAGGTCTTTCATAGTGTATAATACATGTTTTATGATCCGCATTTTCTTCCTAAATCTTAAAAATTCTGAATTCTTAAACGCATCTGGCCTGAAGGAGTTTAAATAAGGAACTGAGACCTGTTCGTATATACAGCTAATTCTGATAGAGCAGAAGTGGTGAGAGACATGGGAAAGGTGCGATTGGCTTTCACAGATGGGAGGATTAGTTCATTCAACAAATATTTGAGTATTTACCATGTGCCAAGTTCTCTGCTAGGTTGTGGATTGGAAATATGGAAAGATGGGATTTTTCTTTTCTGGTGTTTTTTTTGGTTTGTTTTGTTTGTTTTTGGTTTACAGAAATCAGTATTAGAGGCAGTGTTATCAGGAAAGTTTAAAATACTCCAGTCAAGGAAACAAGTTGAATTCAGGTTAAAAGGAAGGAAGACCTGTAGTAAGGTGTTGGCAATAATGGAGAGGAAAGAGCCTATATAGATCTGTTGCTAAGATAGAATTGACTGACTTGGCTACTAACAATGTCTGAAAAACAAGAGGAACAAGGAGGAGACAACTAATGCCAAAGTGTTGAGCCTGTGTGATGGAGGACGTTGACTCCAACATGGCAGTGTGAAAAATGAAGAGAGAGGTTTAGGAGAGAAGATTTGATAAGCCGTGGTGCCAAAACTGTAGCAGACTGAGATCTGGACTAGGTTGTGGGAACTGTGGGCCTGGAATTTAGGGACGAGTTCACAGCTGGAAACAGAATTAGAAACCGTATTCATGGAAATATTAGTTGGAACTCAAGAGTGTTAGCTTTGCTCCTCTGCTTCATATTTTGTTTTCCCTAGGATGATAGATTTAAGCTCTGGCATTGAGAAATTTGGTGGCTTTTCTCCAAAAGGAAATTTGGTTTCTTTTTATATTTATAATGTTTTGCATTATAGGAGCATAATTGGATTTTTCATTTATATAGCAAGATTATAGAAATGCTATGCATTATTGCTTAAATATTGTTAGTTAAATAATAAAGTGAGTTGGCTTTTTAAAAATGTATAATGTAATTATGTAGTGCTAAGTCTAATAAGACCTATTTGGACTAAATCCAAGTATCCATTATGCACTTTTTTTTTTGCATGTTCTTACCTCTAGGTCATTTGTTTTGGATCTTGGAAATTTGCTGAAATGTGAAAGAATATATACAATTAGGTCAAATGCCATTCTTTTAAGGTCTGATCATTAAAACTTGTCAGTTCCTGGATTGGTGCTCATCTCCTAGCAGTCAAGCCAGTTTACTCTTCAGGGTTTCTCAGCTCGGATATTAACTAAATCTTCAGAGAGTTGATTCCACAGTTAGGATTTGGATCCAAATAAGTGTGTCATGTGTTTATAGAAAAGACGTGAAAGTTGATCTTTGGAAAGCAGATGCTGCCCAGTCTGGGATGGGGACTTGTTTGTTAGAGAGGCAAAGTCTGGATAAAGATTGACGTTGCCCAGCCTCCCCCTTGTCCATCTTCTGCTGCTGTAGTTGCGGTTGCTCCCCCTTTCTCTCTCTTTTTAACTATACAAAGAATACATGAACACATATTCATAGTATAGTTTCAGTAAGAACAGAGTCTTTGCTCTGCATGCTCCACTTCTAGTACCTTGCATATCATCTTACACCCCCAGTAGAAACAATGAAGTGAGTGAATGAATAGAGAACGCCAAGAAGTTCCCTTCCTTTTGCCCTTTCCTCTCCCCGAGGTAACCATCATTGTTAAATTATTATTATTTTTTAAGATTTTATTTATTTATTTATTTATTTATTTTTATACAGAGGGAAAGGGAGGTAGAAAGAGAGGGAGAGAAACATCAATGTGTGGTTGCCTCTCATGTGCCCCTACTGGGGACCTGCAACCCAGACATGTGCCCTGACTGGGGAATCAAACCGGCGACACTTTGGTTCACAGGCCAATGCTCAATCCACTGTAAATTATTTTTTTAGTTTAGTTGGCAGTATTCTTCTCTGTGGAGAGCTAGAGTGATTAATTTTCTCTTTTGTTCAAGGCTTGATTAAGCAAGATACAGTTAAGCACTCTGTTTTTTTCTTATGTATATGCAGTTCTTCCGCAGTTGGGAGTTCTTTATACAGTCTTAGGGAGAGTGATGTGACTATAGCTCCTTCCCCTGTAGCAAGAGAAATCACCTTCAGAACGCTGAAGGTGGATTAGTAGAATTGGGCTTGCTGGATGATTGGTCTCAGTCATATACAAGATAATTAAAACTTTCTAAAGTGTAACTGTGGCATAAAACCCTATAAATGTTATACAGAGAGCAATGAAGGTAAATTTTTGATAGTTTTTCTAGTACCCAGCCTAGACACTTTCTGGGACACTTAATTCTTCTGTCAAAAAGAGTTAACAGAAATGGAGCTAATTTTAATGTTTATTTACAACAATTAGGGCAATAAATATTTTATAAAATCGTAAGTGTAACAAAACTGATTATTTTTTAAAATTTATGTTGACCAGCTTTACGCATTCTGATGTTTAAAGGTGACTGTTGTGTGTATTCCCTTCCCACAACAAGCAACTGTTTTGAAATCCCACATCCTAGGTGACTGTAGAATATTTGAACTTAAGGCCTTAACCATATAACCTCTACCAACTTAACTTCCTTAAATTATGCTACATTGATTCACATTTAAAATGTTTCTGTCGTGTAAACTTCTTTAATGAGGAAAAATAATTGATTTGACTATTTTGAAGAACTTCTTTATAAAAAGAAAATCTCAAAAAATAAAGGATTTAATTTGTTTCCTAAATGACAGATAATATATATTGTAGAATAAGCAGTACATTAACTTAGGAACTGTGAAAAGGTGTGCATTTTAGTTGGTTTATTTTACTCTCATATCGTGAAGAAAATATGATTGTTTTTTTTTTCTTATTTTTCCCAGCTATTGACCTAAAAAATGGTGCTGGGAAAGCATATCAAGGCCCTGCCAAAGGCTCTGCGGATGTAACTATCACAATTTCAGATGAAGATTTCATTGATGTAGTCCTGGGCAAGCTTGATCCTCAGAAGGTAAGAACATTCTTAAAATGTTCATTTATTCATCATTATTGCTTCCTATTTGACAATTGCAGTTTGCAGCTGACTTCCAAATTCTGATATATAATACAGTATTCTTACGACACTGAAGAAGATACAGTGGATGCCAATATTTGAGTTGACAGATCATGAGTTTTTCTAATAGAGTTTCAACTGACACTCTTCAGAACTGAATTTTTGGTGACACTCTTCTTTAGCATGTCAACAGTATAAAACTCACATCTAGACTTTTTATTATATTATGTCATTAGTTCAAAGATGAAAAATCCAATGATATTAGTAGATATTTCATAAAATTAAATGTTTATTCCAGACAATAAGATTAAGAGCTTGTCATAATCATCTTTGAAAACTGGAAATAGAAGGATAGAACATAACAGCCAGTGTCTTATTGAAGGTGAAACATTTACAAACAGACATTTCAGTGGAAAATCATGATTAAGACAAGAGTGTCCCCTCTGACCACAATGAGTTAATATTGTTCTGAAACTTTTGGTCAAGCTGCAGACACACAGAATGAAAGTAACTGATGTAGTGATTAAAATGAAGTAGAAAATTTGTTATTTTCAAATTGTGATTATCTGGCTAGAAATACCAAGAGAGCAACCGATGGGTTCTTAGAATAGAGGAATTCAAAGAAGTGGTTAAATGCAGAAAAATTATTAAAATATAGCTTTCACATAGCAAAACCAAATAGAAGATATAATTGAAAAATATTTTATAATGACCACCTAAACTAAAAAATACTAATCACTATCCTAATAAGAAAAGTACAGTGCTTAGTTGAAGAAAACTATGCAACTTTACAAGGAACAGATTAGTTTGAGTAAGTGGAAAATGTTCAGTTTTTTCTGGATAGAAAGGCTAATTTTAAAACAATCATAAAATAATTTTAAAAGAATTGTAAAGTACTACAGTAAAAAATATGTTCTTTGTCATCAGATAAATCTGAATTTGCATCTTAGCCCTGCCACTTACTCTCTAAACCTCTATTTTCTTACTGGTAAAATGAATAATTATAATAATCCCAAAGTGTTGTTATGATAACTAAATCCAGTAATATATGTGAAGAGCTTAGTGTGGTGCATGGTACTGAGTGAGTCCTCAGTTAATTCCTTCCCAGGAATTTATTTAGTACCTACTCATACTTGGGTTCTAGGTGTGGCTGAAGAAGACAATGCCCCGATTATGTGCAGCTTAGTTCTAGAGGTGAATGGAAAAGAAATACAATTTCAGGTATGAAGAAAAATAAGTTAGGGTAATAGGTTAGAGTAATGATTGACAAACTTTCTGTACAGGGTCACATTGTTAGTATTTTAGGCTTTGTGAGCCAGGTGCTCTCTGTTGTACCCACTCAGTGTTACCATTGCAGAGTTGAAGTAGCCTTAGATAATATGTGAACAAATGGATGTGGCAGTGTTCCAGTAAAACTTTATTTACAAAAATAGGCAGCAGACTAGTTTTGGCCCACAGACTGTAGTTTGCCAATACCTGGATTAGACTGTGACAGAATAGAGTAACTATCTTAGATAAGATAGATAAGACCCTATCTTAGATAGGGTTATCCAAAATGACCCAATAGAGACTTGAACAAAGCGAGGGGTGAGCCATAAGGCTAAGGAAACAACTAGTGCAAAGGTTTGAGGCAGGAGTAACGTCATGTATTCAAGTACGGTAACTGTGAGGAGGCCCGCAGTAGTAAAATGAGCAGTGGGGAGAGCAGGCAAGAGCTAGATCGCACAGGACCCGCGTCTTCGCAAGAAGTTCAGACACTATGTGGGGTAGGGAGCCATCGAGCTGCGGAATGACAGCATCTGATTTTTTAAAACTGTTCTGACTGCTGAGTAGAAAATTGACTTTGGGAGAGACTGGGTAATTAATTGAGTTCTTTTTTAGATATGTTATATTTGAGGTGTCTGCATTTAAAGATTAAATGTAGGATGAAGGAAATATTTACATAATTGCTAGGAATATCAGACCTTTTGGGGGCGAATGGGTTAGTCAGTGAATGGCACTGAACAGTTGCTTAGGAAATGGTAGCGCTCTATGTTATTCCATATGCCTAAGTCAGTACTGTGCAGAGTGGATTTCGTCTAAACAATAAAAGCAAAAGCAAAAACTTGAAAACCTAGATGTTTATTATTCTTAATGATAATCCTTAGAGAAATGCTAATTAATATCAGGGGTTTTCTAAACTCATTTGGTTCTGTTACCTACTCTCCAACATCAAGGCTATTTGTCATCACTTTAAATATACAGTTGGCTCTCTGTTCCCAGGTTTCACATGTGTGGAAGTGGAGGGCTGACACTGTATTTTTGGAAAAAATCTGCATATAAGTGGACCTGCACAATTAAAACCTGTGCTGTTCAATGGCTAGCTGTTTTTTATTTAACTCAGTACGTTCAAATATTTCAACATGTAATTAGTGTTAAAAATAATAATGGAATATTTAATATCTTTAAAAAAAATACTAAGTCTTAAAATCCAGTGTATATGTTATACTACATTTCAGCCAGGACTAACCATGTTTCAGGTGCTCAGCAGCCACATGTGCGAGTGGCTCTTTTGTTGTGCCGCACAGGTTTAAACATTCTGCCTTGACTTTGCTCTTCTTCCCTTTCTTGTCTGACTTCCGCATCTGTCACTGCCCTGGGTACTGTTCTTGCGAAGGTCACTGATGACTGCGGTTTTGCTAATTCCAATGAATATTTTCCTGTCTATGCCTTACTCAGCTTTTCAGGAGCATTAAACTCAGTTAATCACTAATTTCTTGAAGTAATTTCATCCTTTGGCTTTCATGACACCATATTCTGTTTTGCCTTTTCACCTTTGGCTAGTCCTAATCTTTGGTGTCTTCTACCCCAACAATTAAATGTAGGTTTTTCTCAGGGCTCATTTCACAGCTCTTCTCCAAATAACACTTCCCTTAAATGAGTTCATCCATCCTACGGTATTTCAGACCGTCTGTATGTTGACATCTCACAGATTTAAATGTCTCACGTAGTTGTCTTCCCAGAGTCCTGTAGTGATATAACCAGCTCTGTACTTGACCTGTCTGATGGGAAATCTTACTGGTATTTTAAACTTCCTATGTCCAGTATAGAACTCATGATATAGTTTTCTCTGTAGTCTTTTCCTTTTCAGGCGATGGCACCATCATCTGTCCACCCAAATTAATATGCTCAGTAATATAAGAATTGTCTTGGCTTCCTTCCGTGCCTCTGTATCTTTTCTATACTTAATACTGTTTGACCTTTCTCCAGAATATTTCTTAAATTCATCTTCTCTTCATCACTAGGGACATCACCATAATACAAGCCTCCATAATCTCTTGCCAGGCTTGCTAAAAGCTTTCTGACTGGTCTTCCTATCTTAAAGTACTTGCTTGCATTTTATTTTTTGACTCCTCCACTATAATACTCACTCCATGAGAACAGGGAGGTCGGTCTGTTTTCTAGCCTGGAATATTGCCTAGCATACTGTAGTCAGTCAGTTAGTACTTGAGGAGATTAACGCAAGGGTAGAAATAAGGAACACAGCTCAAGAGCAGTAGTTTAGAAATTAAAAACTTCTGCATGTCAGATTCCTTAAGGTAGTCCCATAAACCTGAAAAAAAATAAGATGATGATGACTCACAGTATATTGGTATTAATAGCCTATAAAAATTCTGGAAAGCACTAAGACCTCAACAGAAAAAATGGGCAAAAGTTATGAACCAGTAATTAGTGAAAGAAATAGAAATGACTAATATACATAAGAAAAACTACTGATATTTCCCAATACCTAAAAATGCAAATTAAAGCAGTTATTTTTCCTCAGATTTTCAAAACTTAAGAAAATAGCATTGTTAAGGTTTGGGTAAGAGAATTTACATGTAGCTGGAAGAAATAGTAATTTGATATAGTCTTTCTGGAAAGCACTGTGGCAAAGGTTCCCCAACTTCCTCTTTGGCAAATTAGAGCCTCAGTCAGAGCTTCTCGCATGGCCCTCTTAGGCCCAAGGAGATGCCTAGTGATTCAGTTTATTAAGTATTTAGGTCCAAATGAGTAGTTTTTCATGTAGTTTTTTATTTTTGACCAGTTTTTAAATACTCCTTAGTGCCCCTGTGTGTTTGCTGTGCTGCCGTGGCGTCCCACAGTGTATATAGTTCGGAAACTGTGGCAATTTGGAAGTATAGTCAAGAACCTTATGTAAGAAATGTCATGGTTTAGTAATTCTTCTAGGAATCTAGTCTAAGAAAATAGATAAGAACACAGATTTATGTACACCATTCTTCCACGTAGTAACAGCCATCAAATATTGGCGCATTTACTCCAAGGGACTAGATGTTCTTATTTTTCAGGTTGTAAGTCCCCCTCAGACTCCAGGACCTGGCAAGCAGGCGTAGGCCCCGACTGCTTCTCTGCAGGAGTAGCAGACCGTCGTTTCTGTACCTGCACAGAGAAAGCACCCTTGGCTTTGAAATTCCAGTCTACAGTTTGAATGTGTAGCCCTGGATCCTGGGATAAAAAGTTGAAGTAGTCTTTTGCTTTCCCCCTAGCCGATGAGGATTTGCTTCTGCAATTAAGTTGCTGCTAGTTAATAAGCAGTTAGCGGCCTGCCTTCTCGCTGGCTCTGCGGCCGTGAGCAGGCTCTTTAAGCTCTCTGACCTTCAGTTTCCCACCTGTCAGCCGGGGTGAGAACTGCTGTTATGCCCACTTCAGGATGATGGCTGTGCTTCTCCCGTGGTGCTGTATTCGTAGGGCTGCTTTGTAAATGTTACGTGTACATGGGTATTACTATTTTATAATCTGGATAAAAATCTAGGGACTTCTTTTTTATTTCACATTCTATGTTTTCTCAATAAGCTATAAAAACTGATTTATTACTTTTATTTTACTGACGGGAACTTGATGCTGAGGAAGAACTTTAACAACTTGCCCAGGTTTCTTTTGCCAGATCAGAGTACAAGAGCCCTTAGTGCACATAACAGCCTTTTGCTTGGTAATAATGAGCTTGCTCTGCTCTTACCACATATGAAAACACAAAGCTAAGCTTGCACTTTACACAGTTTCATTTACCTCACACAACGAAGCTGTGTGATTTAGGTATTGTTGTCCTACCCTTTATAGATGAGGGGACTGGAGCTCAGAGAGATTAGGTACTTTGCCCAAGCTCAGCTTGCTAGAAGGGGCAGAGCCTAGACTTTAACTCAGGCATTCTAATGCCATAGCCCAGGATCAGTTCACTACCTTGTTATACTAACATAATTTATTATTATATGGCTTTCTATTTCATGAAGATGTAATAAATATTTTTAATCTGCTTTTAAAAGTTCTGAATTTAATATTTTAATTACTAAGAATACAGTAAATTCTCTATTTATGTGGTCTCAAATTCATGTTAAGAGCATAGACTAAAACTAGTAGCGTAGGTTGAAGCAGAATACCCAGATCTGTCAGTTCAGATAAACTATTTTGTGGTTTTCTAAAATACACAAGGAGTATCTTTCTTAGGTGTCTAAAAATATCTATAATCATTCAGTTATCATTGCTAGATAAAAGTTGCCTTTGTTGTCAACAGTTAATTCAATTGTATTCAGTCTGAGAAAAAATTGTTTTGAACAATGCTGTTTTAAAAACACACATAAAAGGTAACATGGTAAAGTTTGACGCTCTTTCCCCACCCCCCTTCCAGGCGTTCTTCAGCGGCAGACTGAAGGCCAGAGGGAACATCATGCTGAGCCAGAAGCTTCAGATGATCCTTAAAGACTATGCCAAGCTCTGAAGGGCTGCGCTGTTAGTAAAAGCAGAAGAGTACTCTTCTCACCCAAATATGCAAAAGCGATTCAGCAAAAGTGATCAAAACTAAGGTGTAGGGGAAATTGCTTACCATTTTCAGATTTCAGATAACTTTTCAGATTTTCATTTTCTACTAATTTTTCATGTTATTATTTTTACAAGGAATTGTAAAATAGCACGTAATTGCCCTTCTTAGATCTATCTTCATAATAAAAAATTTTCATTCAAGTCTAGTTTCTTTAGAATTGTGATTGCATTTACGAGTTGAAAGGAAAATTAAATGAGTAAAGGCCACTTTGATGCCTGTTGATCTTTTTGTTATTTTCTGTTCTCTAATTTATTGAAACTCCAGTTTTAACATGAATTTTCACATATGTACTCATTTTTCATATTTTGCTAGGGTAGGTAATATTCGGTTTTAAGGCAAGAGAAGGATCTTTGTGTTTCCAAATAGTTTTCTTTCTTCCTTTCCCCCTTTTTCTGAAACTCTTTACTTTCATCTAATGCTGGTAAGTCTACCAAATATACAGCTTTCTTGCTTAATTGGTAATGTTAAGTAAGATGTCCGCGAGCAAGTCCTGTCATATCATTATTTTCCTCAACATTTAGCCGAGATTATGTATGCTGAGAAAAATGCACTTTCGATGGGTTGGCCACAGAGGCATTGAGAAAGGGGGCTCTCAGGTCTGGGATGGAGGAAATTTCAATCATGGAGCACAGCTGAGGGGAGTGTGTGTGAGTGGGGGAGTTCTCAGGGAAGCAGACTTTGAGATAAAGATTCATGGGCGGGAAATATATTTGGTAGTGTTCTTGGGGTCAACAAGCAAAGGGGTGGGGTGGGGTAAGGGGTAAGCAAAGGAAGCAGGGCTGCGCAGAGGGAGAAATTACGCTGTGGTGCATTTACCACAGGCCTTCAGCTCAGAAGCTGGGATGACCCTTCAGATGTGTCATTATGGCCTGCCCTGTAAAGGGCCTGTGATCTTGGGCAAAGAAGTGCAGCAATTCCTGTAGTGTGCTTATAGTTAATTGATTATCTTCCCAGCAACTGAGGGAATATGTCCTCAGTCCTGAATAGGTCTTCTGGGAGCACACAGCACAGTACTTTGCTTCAGAAAACAGGAGTGAGGAAATTAGAGTTTAGGGATCAAGCGAGGCCTCACAAATGCACAATTTTAGTTTTTAGCGCAGTGCTGGAACATACTGCAGGACCTCAGTGTTATTGTTGATTTAATGAATGAACAGAATATGTAGAAGAAACAGAAGAAAAGTTACATATTTGGAAATTATGTCTTAGTCTCATGAACTCTGTATGGTATCAAAATTAATTTTAATTCAGAGTGAACCATTGTTATGCCGACTGAATTAAAACACAATGGCAGTCTTTTAACGTTACTATGAAATAGTAACTGTTTTCCCTGTTGAGCTTGGAAAAGCTTAGTGTCCTTCCAAATAGAAATAGCATATTAAAATTAATGAAATGCCACCACAAATTAATGGGTGTGTTGAGTATTTACCTTAGATGCTTAAAACATGTTAAGAAAGTGATGTTTTAATTATCTTACTAACCTGTCAATTTTCAAGGTATCTAGATTTAGCAACGGCTTTTTTTAGTCCTCATGCTCCTTAACCTTTCTTTTTTTAACAAAAATTTAATCTATTGTATTTTTTTCCCATTACCATTATCCCTTTATACGCACCTTCCCCAAGCAGTCACCACACTGCACAATGTTGCATTCCTCGGATACATCCCACTTGATCGTGGGGTATGATCTTTTTCATGCATTGCTGTATTTGGTTTGCTAATATTTTGTTGAGGATTTTAGCATCTATGTTCATCAGGGTTATTGGCCTATAATTTTCCTTCTTCGTAGTGTCTTTATCTGGTTTTGGAATTAGCATAATGCTGGCCTCGTACAGTGAGTTTGGGAGCCTTCCCTCCTCTTGAATTTTATGAAATAGTTTGAGAAGGAGAGGGGTTAGTTCTTGGAATGTTTGGTAAAATTCACCTGTGAAACCAACTGGTCCAGGGCTTTGTTGTTTGTTGGGAGTTTTTTGACTACTGCTTCAATTTCACTAGGTGTAATAGTGTCTATTCAGATTCTTTGATTGTTCCTGATTTAGTTTTGAAAGACTGTGTTTCTAGGAATTTATCCATTTTGTCCAGGTTGCCCAGTTTGTTGGCATGTAGTTGTTCATAATATTTTCTTACAATCTTTCGTATTTCTTTGGTGTCAGTTGTTATTTCCCCTCTTTCTTTTCTGATTTTATTTATTTGGATCCTTTCTCTAATTTTTTCTCGATAAGTCTGGTTAAAAGTTTTCAATCTTGTTAATCTCGTCAGAGCTCTTGGAATCATTGATCTTTTGTATGTTTTTTTGGACTCTGTTTCATTTATTTCTGCTGTGGTCTTTATTATTTCCTTCCCTTTACTCACTTTGGGCTTTTTTGTTCTTTTTCAAGTTTCTTTAAGTATAAAGTTAGAGTGTTTATTTGAGCTTTTTTTGTTTTTTGAGATAGGCCTGCAATGCTATGAATGTCCCCCCTTAGGATTGCGTTCCCTGCGTCCCACAGATTTTGGATCGTTGTGTCCTCATTTTCGTTTGTTTCAAGGCATCTTTTGATTTCTTGATCTTGTTGTTGACCCATTCATTGTTTAATAATGTTATTTAGCTTCCATGCCTTTGCATATTTTTCAGTGTTCTTCTTGCGATTGATTTCTAGTTTCATAGGATTGCAGTCAGAGAAGATGCTTGATATGATTTGTCTTCTTAAATTTATTGAGACTTGTTTTGTGTCCTAATATGTGGTCTATCATAGAAAACATTCCACGTGCACTTGTATGTAAATTTTTCTGCTTTGGAATGAAATGCTCAGAAGATAGCAATTAAATCCATTTGATCTAGTGTGTCATTTAAGGCCGCTATCCTTGTTGATTTTCTGCCTGTGAGATCTACCCGTTGAAGTCAATGGGGTGTTAAAACCCCCAACTATGACTATTTCTTTCGATCTCTGCTTTTACGTCCATCAAGATTTGCTTTACATGTTTAGGCGCTTCTGTGTTGAGTGCATAAATGTTTACTAGGGTTATATCCTCTTGTTGGATTGTTCCCTTTATCATTATATGGTGTCCTTATTTGTCTCTTAGTATAGCCAGGGTTTTAAAGTCTGTTTTGTCGGATATAAGTACTGCTACCCCAGCTTTGTTTTTCTTTTCCATTAGCATGAAATATCTTTTCCCATCCCTTTACTTTTAATGTGCGTGTATCTTTCAATCTGAGATGGGTGTCTTGGAGGTAGCATATATGTGGGTCTTGTTTTCTTATCCATTCAGCTACTGTATGTTTTTTGGTTATAACACTTAAACTATTTACATATTGATAGATACGTATGTAGTACCATTTTATTGTTAGACTGTTTTCCTCTTTTTTTTTTCTTTTTCTCTTTTTCTCCTTAAAGCAAGCCCTTTAACTTTGTTGCAGTGTTGCTTTGATGTTAATGAACTCTTTTTACTTTTTTCTTGTTTGGGAAGTTCTTTATTTCTCCTTCAATTTTAAATGATAGCCTTCTTGGGTAAAGTAGTGTTGGTTGTAGGTCCTTGCTTTTCATCACTTTGAGTATTTCACGCCACTCCCTTCTGGCCTGAAATGTTTCTGTTGAATAACCAGATGCCAGTCTAATTGGTGCTCCATTGTAGGTAACAACCTGCTTTTATTTTGTGCTTTTAGGATTCTCTCTTTGTCTTTAAGCCTTGCCATTTTAATTATAGTGTGTCTCAGTGTAGACCTCTTTGGGTCCAACTTTGGGAATCTCTGAGCTTCCTGGACTTGTGTGTCTTTCTTTCACCAGATTAGGGAAGACTTTGGTCATTATTTCTTCAAATAGGTTCTGGATCCCTTGCTTGCTCCCTTCTCCTTCAGGTATTCCCATGATGCAGATGTTGTTATGCTTCCTGTTGTCTAAAATGTTTCTTAAGCTCATTTTTAAAAAATTCTTTTTGCTGCTCTGCCTTGGTGTTTTTTTCCTACCTTGTCTTCCAAGTCATTGATTCAGTCTTCTGATTCACCTAACCTACTGTTTATTCCTTCCAGTGTATTATTTATTTCAGATACTACATCCCTTATTTCTGACTGGTCCTTTTTATGGTTTCTATGCCTTTTTTCATGCTGTTGAGCATCCTTATAATCATTACTCTAAACTCTCTACCTGATAAATTGCTTGCCTCCATTTCATCTAGTTCTTCTGGAGAATTCTCTTGTTCTTTTATTTGGGGTCTGTTTCTTTGTGTTCCCATTTTGGCTGCTTTTTATTTCTGCCGTAGCTGTTAAACCCATCAGTTGGTAAGCCGATCAGTTGTTAAACTAATTAAGCTGTAACCAGCTTACATTCTACAGGGTGGGGCAGAGTAATTCATACAGGCAGGGCTGTTGCTTCCCCTCAGGCTGATGCCGCTTGGAGAGGAGCGCTCTGCCTGAGAAAGATGCCTTCTGCAGTTTGGGGAATGACCTAGCACAGGGATCCTGGTGGCTATTCCTTCAGTTCCCTCTCCAGAGCCACCAATTCCAGACTCTCCTCAAGCATCTCTCTAGTCTACTTTGTCCTTCCTCTGTTGGAGCCCAGGGTTAGTGGCTGCAGATGAAATTTTGTGCATTGGCCCTTTAGATGGCTGTTTGCATCCCCTGCCATCTTTTCCTGGCAGACAGAAATCCTGCCGCTTTCCGCAGCTGAATGTTATCCGGGTTCATTTCTGGCTCTGGTGCTGTAATCTGGGAAGCCCACCTTGGGGTTTAGATCCCACGCTTCTCAGGGGGAGCCCTCCATCAGCTGAAATATTCCCCTGGCACTTCAGTTGCTGCGCATGGGAGCCCAGCTAGCCCTCTCGCACGTCCTCCACACTCCCTACCAGTCTTGTGGTGAAGTGATTTCTTCTGTCTGTGCGTGGTAATGAGGCTTCTCTCTAGCTATTGTTCAGTGGTTTCTTCAGGACGCTTTCTCTGCAATTTAGTTGTAATTCCAGATTGGTCCTAGGAGGAGGTTAGAGTGGCTTCCACTTACTCCTTAGCCATCTTGGACCCTGTCCTCCTTAACCTTTCTAAAATAGTTAATATTATTGAATGCACTATGCTCAATTTGTTACTCTCCTTTTATCCTCCAAGGAGAACTATATTTATAATGAGTTTATGAGTTAATCTCATCTCTCTTGTAATTTTCTCTACCTTTTTTTTTTCCAGTATTTTTGATCGAGGTGTCAGCCTTCTCTTTTTGGGAGACATTTTCTTCCCGGATAATTTAATGTACTCATATCTTCAGTCATGATCTAAATGTTGGTAACTCCCAATCTGTATCTTTAGATTTGATTTCTCCAGAATTCCATAGTTTCAGCCACAGGTACAAATCATTACTGGACTGCTGTCACATAGTTACTGCAGATAAATGTCCAAAGTAAACCCATGATCTTCCTCTTCCCCCCTAAATCTGCATCTGTTCCTGTTTTTGTCTTAGTTAAGAGCATCACCTTTTGTCTAAGCTAAGAAACCAGTCACCTTTGACTTTTTCTCACACCCCATATTTAATCGTTCACCAACTTTTGTCACTTCTACTTCCTGAATATTTACGGTTTTTATTCTCTTGACACCACTCCCCAAGTATGCCCTCATGCTTGATATGCCTTTCCAGTGGGTCTCTCCAGTTTCTCTCCACCTACCCTGACCACTCATCAGTTAGGCCTTCTGAACATGTGACTTCCCAACTGAGAAACCTGTGGGGGTCTTATTGTCAGACTCTAGCATGGTTCAGTGTTGCGTCTGTTGGAATTCTTTCAATTGCAAGTAATAAAACCAGTTCAGATCTACTTAACGGAACTTAGCCACATAACTAAAGGATAGGACTGGCCTTGAAGGGGCTTGATCATCAGTTCGTTGTCATCTAGGCCCGATCCCTTGCCATCTCTCTGCTGCCTCTGACTGCCAGCTGCATGTGGTACTCCGCCTGGAAGCTCCAGGTTATTCCTTTTGTGGTTACAGGAACGCAACCAGCAGGTGCAGCCTCAATCCCATACCAAATCAGCCAGCAGAAGGGGGAGCACGGTTCATCTTGGAAGCCCCAGTAAAGGCCTCACCTGGCCTCACTGGCTGTGATTGGGTGAAAAGCCAATCCTTGAACCCGTCACTATAGCCAGAGATGGATGTACTGATTGGTCTGCATCCACCAGGGCCCTTACAGGTAGCTAGGGACAAAGTGTGATCCCCAAGACATCCCCCAGTTTTGGTGGTTTGCTGCGAGGGCTCACAGGACTCAGCATATAGTCATACTCAAGACTGATTTATTACAAGAAAACAATACAAAACAAAATCATAAGGTAAAAGGCTGCATGGAGTGAAAGTCCAGAGAAAGTCAGGTAGAAGCTTCTGAGAGTTCTCACCTCCATGGAGTTACACAGGACATGCCTAATTCTCCCAGCGTCAAATTGTTACAATAGGTGTGAAATGTCTCCTGAGACTCAGTGTCCAGGGTTTTAATTGGGAGTTGACCACAGGGGCACCTGCCAGAGCATGCCCCCAAATGCCAGACTTCTAGAAGGAAAGCAGGTATTTAATATAAACTCTATTCTTTGTACAGTTTGGGTGTAGGGACCCATTCTTCGCAATGAGGGAATGGTGGGAACCTTCCTGAAATCTGAGTTCCCAGATGCCAGCCACAGGTCAACCTTTCAAGCAAACCTTTCTGAGGATAGTGGTCTCAGGCCTGCTACATTAACTCTTTCCTGTGCTGTTAGGGTCAGGCACACCTAAACTACATGGACCAAGAGAGAATCAGGTGTATCAGGGAATTTAGAGTACTGGAGAGCCAAATCAGAAATGCCTACCCCAAAGGTTCTTTTGCTCTCCTAAACTTCTTTTTTACCCATCATCTGGTAATCTCCTCCATATCCTTAAGCTTCCCAAGTGTGTCACCTGTGCAAAGCTATTCTTAACTAACACTGGTAGAACAATCTCTGATGTCTCACAGAACTTTGTATCTGTATTTTAAAGCAAATAATCTGAGAAAACTGATTTTTATATTGGAGAGAAATATGTATGTTAATAAGCTATTTAATAGTAATACCTTAACATTAACTTTGTCCTTTAGGTCAACAAATACTGCAGCAAAACTAAATGATAACCCAGTTCCACTAAGCTTTTGAAGTGGAGAAGTCTCAAAAGTTGAAAGTGATGAAAAGTGATTTTCTCAAGAGCAGAAGATTTTAGGTCAGTGTGGACTAAGCTATTTAAGAGAGGAGTGGAAAGAAAATAGCCTATTTAAAAACCCATAAATAGGCAAAATAGAAAATTGCAAGCTTTGGTTAAAAATGAATATAGGTTTATATCAGATGTATTAGCTGAAGTTGCCTGGTAAGTGTCATCTGGATATCAGGGTTAACGTAGCTTAAAAAATAAAAAGAAACCCAAGGAGGTAAACTGTTGAGGCACTAAAATTCAGAGCAGCTTATAGTCTCCTAGAGAATCCATCTTTTAAGAAGCTTGGTTGAATAACTTTTGAATCCATAGATGACAAATACAAAGAAATAGAGAAGTAGAAAGAGCTGTATGCTGTTGGGAGCAGTGCTGGGGAACTTTTTGAAGGCAGCATGGAAGAAGACATGAAAATTAAACCAGAAAACACAGGCTGAAAAAATATTACTTCAAATGAGTATCGTGTGAAGGGAGGTTGAATGATTCTATAGAGAGAAATAACTGGTTAAACCAGGGGTCAGCAAACACTTTATGTAAAGGGCCAGGTTGTAAATATTTTAGGTTTCGCAGGCCACATATGGTCTCTCTTGCATACTCATTTTTTTAATAGCGTTTTAAAAAAAAATGTGAAAACCCGTACAAAAACAGGGGCTGGGTTTGGCTCACAGGGTGGGACCTAGACATAGGTGTTGAGAATACAGGTTTAGAAAACAAAATTTTAAAGTGTCATTTTGACTTGCTTTAAATAAGTATGAAAATATGAATTCACATGACTTTTGAAAGTATGAGAGGCGCTCTCCCACTTCCACAACTGGAGAGTTAGAACTGTGCAGCGCGTCCTTGGCCCTGTTCCCACCAACCCACACCACGAGCCTGTGGTGATGATGTGTGGTAGGCCACTGTGGCACCCACGTCTGCTTGCTTTGCAGACGAGCTACTCAAGTATCACCTTTTCATCCCTGTCGACATTCATGGACGACCGCCCTCTATTTAAACAATACTGTTGTAGACATTTCACTTCTGAACTGTTTTCCTAGATTAAACCTTTTAGGAAGTGGAATTATTGGCTCAGAGGGTAAGAGCAGTGATGGCATCCTTCACAGCCCCAGGGAGGTGAGGAAAGGAGAGCAAGTGTCAGTATCTTTAGGAATGGTGAGTTCTGTCATAAAAAACAAAAGCGACAGTTTTATATAAGTCAGTGCCTGCTGACTGCAACACTGCTTTAGTTCCTAGTGTCACTACCTTTTGTATCACCAAGCAACGGAAGCAGTGAGACTTGGGTCTCTGCCTCAGATGAGGTGGCTGTGGGACTAACTTACCCGAGAGTCGTGCACGCTGTGTGTGCAGAGGATGGACGAGAAGGAGCAGGCCCTTCTGCCTGGGGATGGGTTCAGTATTAGAATAGGCAGCCCCGCTCACAGAGTATATCGTAAGGAGATGGACAGTGCTGTGTGTTTAAATGGTTTGAATCTTTGGCCTTTTTTGAATAACCAACTGAAGCTGGGATTCAGCGGCTATCAAGCCTCAGTCCAAAGTGAGCCACAACCTTTGCCCATTTTCCAAAGGAGGGCACCTGGACAGTGAAAGTATTTTACCTTAGATTTAAGATTGGAAAGTTAGAGAGGGGGGCTGTGTGGTACCACTACCTTCTGGCCCACTATCCTTGATAAAAATAGGCCTCTCTTATTTTTCCTCTGCCTCATTAAGAGTACTCAATTTTACTGGCCTGTGGAAGTGATTTAGGGCAGATTGGAACAAACCATTTCCCCCTTACTCTTCACCTTTCAGCTTAATGTGGAAGCTACTCCAGAAATAGGGCTTTTGTTACATATAACCATATTGATTCCCAAATAATCATTTTCAAGACCATCAATGGATAGTCAGTTGAGTATTCAACTCCTCATGTGCACTGGTCATTGGAAATTTAGATGTGAATAAAGAAGAGAAAATAGGTAACCTTAAGCCACTTATTACAGTGAGTGAATCTAATTTTATTGTTCCTTCTTGAGGATTGCTATTATTTACAGAAATTCTTCAGCAGATGTCCATGATTTCTGAAGTTTGATTTAAATTGCATTTCTAAAAATTTTATTTAAATTTTTAAAATAAAATAAAAACAATTTATTTCTCCCTTATCCCCCCACCCTCCTACCCCCTACCTCTGGCGATCATCAATCTGTTCGCTGTATCTATGAGCTTGGTTTTCAAATTGCTATTTTTAATTAATTAGAGAATTAATATTTTCCCATGAGTTAAGAAATATGTATTTTCCTACATGTGAATTGTCAGTTCTCTTCTTTAGAGTTGACAATTAAAAAGAAAAAAAAACCTCCCATTCGGCAGATGGCAGTGAAACTCTGAGTGAGTTGCCCAGGGTCGTACTGGGAGAGGTATGAGTCAGACCAAGAAACTAGGTCTCCAGCTCCTGGTTCATGTTTAGTCCGCTGTGCATGCTAAGCAGTACTTCTAAACACATTTTTCATCTGTGTCTTTTAAAGATAGTATGATTTGTTTTAAAGTGGACTCCTTAATTAAGGTGAATGGGGCTCTGAAAAGTGCTGTTTCTTTAAAGCTAGAGTATTTTTACTCTAGAATTCTATAATTTTGGAACTATAGAAAATTCTTTAAGGTGAAATAGGAGAAAGCTGGGTATTTTATAACTACTGGGACCAGGGAAGTTCCTCTATTTTTGACTTTTTAAATCCTGACTGACCTTGCAGAGTTGAAAAGGTGCCCCTAGCCGACCCTGATAAGCTCCGTTATGTATTAAAGTTCCATTCCCCAACACCTCAGGGACTCATCTCCTCTAGGGCTCCACCCCTCCTCCAATATCCAAACCAATACAATATTCTTTGTATTTTTTTCTGATAAAATCTTCTAGTTGACAAAGTCAAATTCTGTCTTGAATTTAATTAGGTTTTTACCATGGCCATTATAAAATAATAATACTTAGAGACCTAAGACATGGTCTGTTAACTCCAATTTCTATACAATAGCTCATCTTTATCTTTTTTGTATATCTTAAAAGTGAAATTATTACTTATAAACATATTGAATTGTTAAAGAACTATGACTTTATTGTTCAGCCAATTAAATCATATGTTTTAATTCTCCAAATTAATGGAAATTTTAGTGATTTTCATTTCATGAAACCAATGAGAATTCGTTTAATCACTTATTCAATAATTAGAATATGACAAAAAATTATTTAAAGTCTCATGTCTTTTGTAAAGCCATTGGGTTTTTAAACTGTTCACTTTACATAATTTACCTGAAAATCAATTCAAGACATAGGAAAGCGAAGAAAAACTTTAGAAGTTCTGATAATCTAATGGGCATGCTTTCATACTTTCACTTTTATATGTCAAAGAATGAGTTTTATCATGATTTTTTATTCTAAGGACACATTAGAAAGTTATGTGACATAATAATATATTGACATTGCTGATTGGCATAGTGTAAATGAAGAGATTATCTGTTGCCAAAATCGGTTAACTTATGTCTCAACTCAGCCTGCACAGGCAACTGCTAATAGCTGCCTACTTTAGTGAACCACCTTACACGCTCAGGGTTATTTTTATTCCTGTGCCGATTTGAAACAGCTACCCCTATGAAGAGAAAGGGAAAGACTGCCCTTGGCTGAAAACTCAAGCTCATTTGCTGCTGGTAACCAGCCTGCCCTGAGAGCTGGACGAGTCATTTTCTAGGCTGTTTTGCCTGGCTGTTAAGAGCTTGGACTAGGTTATCGCTAGAAGGTCTTATAATTTCAAGATTTTAGGAGTCTATGAACATTCAAGTTCTAACCTTGCTGTGAAATCAAATATTTCAGGCTATCAGGTAAGAATTGTATGACATGTGTATGGCCAGTGAAACACCAGTGATGAAAAGGGAGAAAATGGTGTAATTAAGAGGTCAGCAGTCTTGGTGGGGTAAAGGTGGTGGGGGCCCAAGTTTTCAAGCCCCACTAGTCACCTCTCATTTAACATTTAAATCAAAAGAACCTCCATCTGCTACAGTGAGAAATCTTGTGTTTCCACCCACATGTCCGTGTATCCTTGGAGAGCTTTCGATGGCTTTCTGATCACTGTTTGATCATGATTTTCTGATTCTATTGAATGATCAATTTCTCATCTCATCTTATTCAGCTACTCTCATTACCCATTGACTCTGACTGTGGAATAGCATTCATTTTTGTTGATATTTCCCCTCAAACCACACACTCAAGATAATTACGTGTCCTAGACCATTACTGAAGGGCTAGGGTTAACAGAGCGGGTTTGCATCACGGCCTAGGCCAGCAGGCCACTGTGGACTGCACTCGGCCCCTGCTTCTAGAACTGCCTTGGCTACTGCCTCCACTGAAACATTCCGAACAGGCCGGCGACTCCGAAACCCACCCGCCTCCCCGCAACTCATGCCTCCAGAAACTCCAAACTCCTCCTACTGTATTATACGTAGCAGTTCAGCTTTGTTTCTCAACCAGGCTATCGGAGGACCTCTATTCACAGCGAATGAGAGTTTCAGTGTGTGTGGCTCAAAGAGGAGTTCTGCCTCTAGCTTGCATGTATTTGTTCCTTCTGGGCAATGTAGGATGGCAAGGTAGGAAGACTCAGAGATAGCTTGGGAAAGAGATGCCAACTAAGGGAGGTAGCATCCAAGTACCCACCACCTCGGCACCCTGTGCTGGGAGTTCACAAGTCCATCACAGCTCATCATCACAGCAAACCTGTGAGGGAAAGAGTATCATTAGTCCCCATATAAAGATGAGGAAACAGGTTTGGGGAGGTCAAATAACTTCCTCGAGGTTGTATTGTTGTTAAGTGGCAGACTGGGGATTTGGGTACAAGCAATCTTTGTGCTCAATCACTGTGAAGTGCTGCTGCCTTATGCCTTATGCATGCATTATGCTGGTGCTACACCTACATTTCTGCATTTTATTTCTGTGAGTGAGAATGCACTTTTTTATCATTTTTTTCCCAAAGAGGAAACTTTCCCAAAGTCATAGAGTTAGGATGTATTAACCCAGTTCATATAACTCCTACATCTATGTGGCATGTTGCTTTGATGGGCTTTCCATTTAAAATATTGATGTACTTTTATTTCTGTTTATCAGCAGCAGCTTTTTTATAATGATTCCACTAAAGTGTGCAAGTATTTATAATAGCACAGA
Organism: Mormoops blainvillei; assembly: GCA_004026545.1. Taxonomy (NCBI): domain Eukaryota; kingdom Metazoa; phylum Chordata; class Mammalia; order Chiroptera; family Mormoopidae; genus Mormoops; species Mormoops blainvillei. The sequence goes on along the minus strand of PVJD01006399.1, from coordinate 57,373 downwards.
GTTGGTGCCTAGGGACATTTATTTTACTTTATTATTATTTAAAAAGTTTGTATTATAAGACATATATTTTAAAAGTTTACAGTGTGAGCAATAGAAAGAGAAGGAGTGAGTGCATCAGAGAGATTAAAGAAACACGTTCAGGTAGTCAAAGTACCACTGAGCAAGAAATACACACTCTGGGGATTGTGAGATGCTAGTATTGTGCTGTTTTTGGAATTCCAAACCCATGGATTCTGATAAGAAACATCTTGCCATGTACTTTAACTCATCAAAAATAAACTAGGCAAGTATGAAGAAAAAATACACTGTCGTTTATATTAACTTGCAATAAAAATACTAAATGTTCATTGTCTTTTGAAATTACAGGGCCCACAGAAACATTTAACACATAAAACTTACAGAAAGAGTGATAGGAGTGTTGGCTGTTTTTAAAGAGTAGCCTAACAGAGAAAATAAGAAAATTTAGAGTTAATAGATTCAATAGCATCTGTCAATATCCATCCCCCCAGATGCTTGAATTCCTTTTCTGACGCACTTACCACAAAGGTGGTATAATCTTTGCTTGGCTACCTCTAATGATGGAGAACTCTGTTTTTCTGAAGGCAGGGAGGGCCTTAGGAAATGGACTGTGCAATGTGTTAGAAAATTCAGGGGGATGATGAAATATGTTTCCTTGTATGATCTGTTGATTTTGGGGTTTGTTTAATGAGGCTGGAGAGATTGAATTTCTCCTGCTCTGTAGAGTTGATTCAGATCCTTTTTAGAAGAGTGGAAATGGAGCCTGACGGGAACAATATTGGACCTGGAGTCAGGACACTGGTCTCAGCTTCACAGAATGGGAGGTGTGAGGGCCACTTGTGTGATGCCTGAGAATCCCCTCTCTTGGATGTTCTCTGGCTCACCTGAAGGGTTTGTTTTAAGAGTTAAATGAAAATAAATATGAAAGTGCTTTAATAACACCACCTTATAGTTGTGTGTTCTATGATTCATTAAATTGGTTCAGGCAATGCTCTAAATGTGGGCAGATGAGGGTAGAGTTCAGTGATTCAGACTTACCTAGTTACAGGAGAATTGCCAAGAGCACTGGTGGGCAAGAGTTTGTCTGTGCAGGGGTGGGGGCTGGGTTCTGGCTGTTAAAGACTCGGTGCCAGCAGGGGGACATGTGCTCCGTCTACCTTGGGATGAGTCAGATTTTTCTCTTGGGGAGGAGATGCTCACAAGTTCCCAGCTCTGAAGCTGTCTGTCCCAGGTTAATTCCTCAGACCCCCAGGGATCTTCCACAACATATTGGCTGGTTTCCTTAAGGATGGAGGTCCCACCCACCCTGATTCCAGCAGGTGGATTGTGGCTGTAGGATCCCATCTGGCTCCATTCACCTTTCCCAAGGTGAGACTATTTCCCAGCTAATGGTGATGGGACAGATTTCTGGGACTCAGCCATTATCTGTTTATCTCTTATCATTGGTGGCTCAGTTTTCTCAACACTATGCTCTGCTTTTCGGATTGGATTCACCTAATATCAAAGCATTTACTAAATAATGCCTCAGTTTTATAAACTTCTGAGGCACTATGTCTTACACTAGTGGTTTTCAAAATATGGTCTCTGGACCAGAACTATCAGCATCTCCTAGGAATTCATTAGAGAGCCAAGTTTTGGGGTCCTTCTCCAGACCTGAACTCTGAATCTCTGGGGGTAGGGTCCAGCAATCAGTGTTTTACAAAGCTTCTGGTGGTTCCGACGCACATTAATGTGTGGGCACCCTGTCTTGGCTGTTCGGTTGCCTCTGTGGAGGCAGATTAGGCCCCTTCATCTCCGCCTCCCCATGCTAGTCCTAGAGGACAGTGGCCATCTGGCATCAGCTTTCAGTGTTTCTCTGCTATGCGCTGCCGAAATCCATCCAAAGGATCACCCTTGTTTCTACGCATACATAGTCTAGGGTAAGTAAGATTCTCATGGGAGCGTAACGAGCTGTGTGGTCTAGTGCTGTGATTTACAGACCCCCACCCCGATCTGAATTAACTGGGCATTTATTCTGCAGTGTCAAATATCGTACAATTTTTTTACAAAAGAAATGCTACTGGGGGTGATAGTGGTGTGGTGGAGGGACTCGAGGGATGGGAAGCCAATTAGGATGATGCCCTATTTCATACGTGGGTGACTTCGCTGTACTCCATTCTTTTCTCCTCTTCTTTTTCCTTCTAGTTCTGTTTTTCTTCCTACAGGAGCAAGTGGGTAGTTTGACAATGTTATTACCTAATATAAAGAAGAGAGCATTACTTTATTTATAGACTTTGGGTGTTAATATCCAGAGGTTTAAATGGTGAGAGCTGAGGTAGGTCTTCATGATTGCTACTTAATTTCCTTAGGAATAACTAAGTGGGAGCTACAATACATCTTTGTTTAGCAGCTATGGTTTTCATTAAATTTAATTAAGACTCCCAGAAGCTTTAAATTTAGGGCAACTTCAAAATGCAGGTGGCTTCTCTTAAGTATAATTATATTCCCTTTATAGCTGCCATGGTTTGGGAAAGCTGGGCTGTCAGGCTTAAAATCTAACAAGCTCACCAGTGCTTTGGTTTCAAGAAAGTTCATCTCCAAGTATAGCCAGCCCTCGCTCTTTTAACCCTCCTCCCTTCCTCCCTCCTTCCCTCCCTCTTTGCAGAACGCCCAGGCTATTGTGAACATAACAAAAGTTTACGACCTTACTGATGAGTTGAGGTCAACATTTCAGAGGTTACTTTTCTCAGGATTTTAATTCAGTCTGGTTGATACTGGGGCAGGTTGGGGTCTTTAAGTTTAGTAGATCCTGCATCCAGGAGGCCTGCAAAGAATGAAAACAGAGGTCTGGAGCTGTCTTAAAGGCAAACGCCAACTACGAGAGTGGAAGAATACTCAAGTGTGTGGAGCTCCTTCTTGCCTTCTGTTCACTTCTTTTTTCCTTTGAATCAAGTACATCCATTTTACGTGCTAGATTTAGAAAGAAATGTGTATACGTTTGTTGTGAAGGAGTACAGTAACTTTGTAGAAAGTCTTCTGATGTAACTATCGGTATTTCCCAAAAGACAGACTGAACTGTAAGAAGTAATTTGCTCAAGGTCAGTTTTCTGAACCCTCACCTGCAAATTCAGGTGGGTTTAGGGAGTAGGAAGGGGAGAAAGAGGAGTTATTAAACAGCTATAGTGTGCAAAGCTTTCCCTCAGGCACTTCATATAAAAAGAGTTCCTCTCAGAGGAACAATCGCATTTTCTGTAAGTGTGCTGAAGTTTCACATCAGCGTTTTTCTCAATTAAGAGCATATCATTGCAAAGGTAATGAGGGGAGGTTGTCAGGAGTTTGATGAAGCCCAAGTGTTTGTTTTTTTTCCCCTTGGTATCAGCAATACTTCCCTGGGTCTGAAAACAGGTTATCTAGGCCAATTCATTGCCTTTGGAAGAAAACAATTTTCATATAAAGTTGCAAGCAGATTTCCTGTACTACTCACGTACATCTTATTTGATTCCAGTGGTAATCCTGTGCACATTCAATGACATGCATAATTGTTATTATGATCTCTGGTCATTGGGGATCAATGTAAGCAATTGAATAAGTTGTTTTAGTTAGTCTTATTTTAGTACAGTTTAAGACCCAATGTAAGTTTTGTTTCTTTTTGATAGTCATTCAGTATCTAAATCAGCATTACTATAATCAGTTTTTCAATATTACCAGCTTTCCTGCTATCCATTTACAATAAAAACACTTCTTTCCAATTCATGATCAAATATGGACTGGATGCTAGATGATATCAAGGAATTTTATTAAAGGTAACAGTAGTGTTTTGTTTATTTAGGAAAATGTCCTTCTATTACAGAATGCACAGTGAATTAGGTAGGGGTGGAGCGATACGATAGTTGATGATACTATTTTTATGCAGTTTTGAACATTGTCATGATAAAAAGCCCGTTCATGCATGTGCCTGCTGTAATGCAAAGCATCTGATCCACCCTAATATCGAGCCTAGTTATGGCCCTTTGTTAAAGGTGGCAGTCACTGCCAGGTCACTCTTTTAAGGAATGTGCTCTGACTTGACATCCTGGATTTTACATTATATCCTTTTCTGAAACACTCCAGCTTCCTGGACACAGCAGTTTGAGATAAAGGGCCTTACTGTGGCCTTGGACCTAAGATGAATTTTTCCATTTTGTTTATCAGAAGCCCCTCATTTAGGAGAATCACTGGATATTTGTGTGACTCAAGGAAGGGGTGACCCAACACCCTCTGCCCGGTTTGAAAAGATGAGTGGGGAAGCCTGGGAATTGCTAGGGCTGTTCCCCAGTTCTTGTAGCAATCAGAACACCCCCCCCCCCCCCGTCCAAACGTGCCCATCTGGGAAGACGGGGCTGAGAGGTGGGAAAGGAGAGGCAGTGCTGTCTACACTCAGTCTGAGACTGCGGGAAGGTTGGGATATTCATGTCGGGAAGGAGGGGCTCCAGTCCCTGGCTGTGTTTGAGGGGTGCCGCTTTCCTCTGGCTCATGCCTCCTACACACCCTGTCCCCTCCATTCCCAGAAAGTGGTTCTTAAGAGCTCCCTACAAATTTTCTCTCCATCTACTCACTGATGGCTAACACGCTTGTAAGGGGAGAAGATATTTTGATGTGTAATCAGTGATGAAATGCATAAAAGCAAACACCTGGCTGAGATGAAGCATTTTAATTCATTTACCCTGAAGTATAATCAGTCAACCAGTGTTCGTGGTGAAGTGAGAGCTTTTCCTAGTGAGAGGGAAGAAGGTGGCGGGGCCGGTGCCAGGAAAGCAGGACCCGTGGCTCCTGACACTCTGGTCTGCGTGCGGTGAGGACTAACAAAGGCCTTTCCCACTTCTGCGGCCCCTCAGGCCCAAGGCAGGGAGGACCTGGCGGGGAACCTTGAGGTGTGCTTGTGAAGCAAGAAATCTCCGTTATATTTGGCGGATGGAAATCAATGTCATTGCTCTGCGGGATGAAGTTTACCTTTCTCCAAATGCGACAGGGGAAGGAACCTCAGAGCTTCAGACAAGGGAAGGGTACATTAGGAAGCCAAGCCCAGAGTTAGGTAAGCATGTCTGACACTCGTTCTCCAAGTCCTTAGGTGCTAGGATGGCCACCTTATTTTGGATGCTGTAACACAGGAATTTTCTTGTCTGACTCTGTTTTATGGACACTGGAGCCATACAAGAGAAACAGGTGGTTGACTCCTAATACAAGATGTTTTTACTTGTGCCTTTAAATCCTTACTCTTCGCCATACATTAATTACAATTGTTAGTATGCTCTGGCATTGTCTTAAATCATTGTGTGCATTGTGAGAAGATAATTCAGAAAGGTTCTTTTTTTTTAAATAAAGATTACCCATGACTGCTCCCTGAACTCTCTCACATATGTATTAGACATAAGGTAATCAGTACATAATTTTGCTCCATGACCAAAATAGGAGAGCCTTATGCAGACCACCTTCGTGCCAGGGACTCTAAACAGAACCTAAGCTATATTTTCAGTGCATCTGTAAATGGCTGGGAATGAGGAGGAATAAATTAAGATGATTGTAAAGGGGATGTGAGTCCCAGCCACATTATCCCTTCTCCTGACCTTATGCTGTCTCTAGTGCAGTTATTAGCTCATTGAGGACATGTTTTTGCCTCTCTGAATTGTTCACAAGCTATTAAAGTATTTGCAGTAGTGGAAACTAATATGAGATACTTCCCCACCCTATGAGTTTGGAGATGTTTTAAATTGTACGGGGACTTACTGGATTGCTAATTAATGTCGAACCCTTACAAGGACTTGTTCTTTAGAGCAATCATGACCTGATGAGCAGTTTTCAGCTGCCTTCAGGAAATGCGCTAAATTTTTCCTTCATAAGGGTTTCATGAGAGTCAGAAGGTATGTAACAATAATGCCGTGTTACTGAGACAAGGGCAACGACAGTCTAGTAGTGAAGCAGAAGGAGTCTGGAAAATTCCAAAAATCTGGGCAAGGGAGCGGGGTCCAGAACCCGGGCCGGATATTCAGCAGGAGTGACTTACCCGCGATCTCTAGTTGGTGCGGGCTGCAAACGCGCCCTTGAAGGTTGTAGCAGTTTTTCTAGACTTTTTAATCTTTGAAGTTGATATGTGTTGAGAAAAATCGGCGTCTTCCCAGAGGTTAATGCGCAGGGATCTCTGCAGTGGCTTTCAAACTGTGGCCACCGAACCAGCTGCACCAGCATCAACTTGTTAGAAACACAGATTCTCGGGCCCAGATCGGAGCTACTGAACCAGCGTCCGTTTGAACGGGTTTCCCGGTGGCTCCGCCACGTGCTCAAGCGGAAAGCCTCTGGTCTGCACGCCTCCCGGGCTCCCAGCCACAGGCGCTCGGCGTTTCCAGCAGAGCTCTCGGGGATGCGGTGAAGACTAGTTTGGCTTGTCACCTCTCAGTTAGTGAATGAGTGAAGAGGAGGTTGAGTTTTGGTGGCAAAAGTGGGTCACAAATCCAATAACGAAATTAATTTTTTCTAAATCTGGGAGATATCTTGCCTCTTTAGTATAAAATACTCCTGAATCTAAGAAGGAAAGTACTGACTAAAAAAAAAAGGAAAAAGTGTGATTCTGGGAGATACCAAGACACAAACCTGACTAATGGTCAATAATAGGAAAATTACTATCCTTAAAAGGGAACTTATTTGATGATAGTAAATAAAATTTTATCCGTATGAAAGCATATAAAAATTAAATGTGGATGGATGATTACCATGAAATGGTCGAATTTCAGTCAAGGCGGTTTTCATTTGCAGAAACGACATTTTAAACCAGCCGAGAGGGAGAAGAGTCATGGGATTTTTAGTCATTCAGCCTTGGATCAGTTATGCAAAAGGTCCACGATGAGAATTAAATAGTATAAACTATGATTAAATGAGCTGCCCCTCTTGCACATCACTGAAACATGTAAAGTTATTCTTCAGATTAAGGTTAATTCATTTGTTAATGTAAGGAATTCCAGTTGGACTATGGAATTTTATTAACATTTTCCTTCATCAGTGTAATTGGAATTTATTCAGTGGCTAAATTGGACAGAAGAGCAAGAGCGTTCTCCTCCTCTCTCTCTCCAAATATCATTCGGAAGGATCGGTCACATTCACAGGAAGGGCGAGTAAACTTTTGACCACAGAGTTACACCAAAATGAAAAGGATACACAATTAGAACCAAACAAACAAACTTTACCTCAAGCCAAATGTAAATCCTTTGAAAATGAGAACTTTCATAGGTGTAAAGGAAAACCATTACACAAAACCAAAAAATGACCTTGGGGATGCCTTAACGTGGGGATATGGGACTCTTAATTTTCTAAAGTTACCCCATTCCCTTGTATGTAGTATTATATACTAGCCTATGTATTCCTAACAATATCATTTTTGGCTGAATAGTCTCCCTATCAGACTATTTTGAAATGGCAAAGACTGAAACTGTTTTTTAGAAGACTGGGTATAATATTAGACACTGACTAAAAAGGATTCCCCAATTCCTCAAATGTCCGCTATATAACTTACTCTTCCCATTACATGTTTTAGAAGTAAATTGTGAATCAGATTTCCATGTGTCATTTTACAAACAATAGTTTTTTGAATATTTTAAATAAAGTAACCATTTTCTGTTACTAGATGTCTAGAAAGAAATGAAATAATATATCTTTCTTGGAGCTCTAGAAAGGATTCTTTTATGTTAATATTCTTTTTAACAATTGAAGCTTCGGGGTAAAAGTCTATTCAGCAACACCTCTTGGGAAACAAATGATAAGCAACAAACCATAATCATAAACGTAATTAGAAAACAAGGCTACCTTTTAACTTAGTGCTGTTTTATAACCTTGTAGGACATAAACTCATTTTAGAAGGCTGGAGATATATATGTATACATATGTAATTGAACTTGGCAGAAGTACCTCTTCCCAAAGCAGGCCACCCTAAGTCTTTGTAATTTACACCATGTGAATAAAATGTTTATTATATTTAAGCAGTGAGAATATACGAGATTAAGAAGTTAGAAGACAGAATGTGGGAATAAACATTAAAATGAAGGGAGAAGATCTAACATGTTCACTGTAAGCCAAGTGTTTCTATACATTATATCATATAATCCCTAAGACAGTGTGTTAAGGGTAATATCTCCATTTTACAGGTGAAATACAGAGGGATCAAGAATATACTCAAAGTCCTGGACTAAAAAAGGGATTTACTACAGAAATTTTACCAAAACCCCAAATTTTTGGTGTTGGGAATGGTAAGATCCAGGCAATGCCAGAGCCGCGATGGGGTAAAGAGTTGACAAAAACATACCCAAGCTGACCTGCGCCTTTCCTAATTTACTGCTCTGACCCTGCGCTCCATATTCCCAGCACTACAGGATCACCCTCACGGGAAACCACCTCCCCTCAGTGCTGCTGCGCCCCAGCTTCCCAGGTAAAATCCCGGTCAGAGGGGGTGGATTAAAGTCTAGGATCCAGAATATGTAAGTAACTTTTACAACTCCACAATAGACACATAACCCAATTAAAAAATGGGCAAAGAATTTAAATAGACATTTCTCCAAAGAAAACATACAAATGCCAATAAGTATATAAAAAATGCTCAATATCATTAGTTATTCAGGAAATGCAAATCATTACCATAAGGGGATACCTCTCCATACCCACTAGGATGTGCAGAAATTGATGCTCATACCTTTTGCTGGTGGGAATGTAAAATGTGGATAGCCACTGTGGAAAAGCTTGGCAGTTCCTCAAAAAGTTACACATGGATTTACCACATGACCCAACGATTTGACTTCTAGGTACATACTCTGAAGAACTAAAAACATGTCCACACAAAAACATTACATGAATGTTTATAGCCCAAAAGTGGAAACGCTAATGTCCACAACTAATGAATGGGTGAACAAAATATGGTATATCCATGCAATGGAATATTATTTCATCATTGAAAGGGAGAGGCACTAATATATGTGCTACAGTGTGGATGAGCCTTGAAAACATTACTCTAAGTGAAAGAAGCCAGACATAAAAGACCAGATACTGCATGATTCTGTTTATATGAACTATCCAGGAGAGGAAGCCCATGGAGACAGGAGGCAGGTCAGTGGTTTCCAGACGCTGGGGGAAGGAAGGGAATGGGAAATGATGACTACAGGGTAATGAAAATATTCTGGAGTTAGTGACACTAGTTGCACATTCTTGTGAATATATTAAAAGCCACAGAATTGTACGCTTTAAGAAGGTCAGTTCAATGGTATATGAATTATATGCCACTAAAAAAACTATGTCTTACTAAAGACATAGAAAAATTAACAAAATCAAAAGCTTTTTTTAGATGAGATATATGAGATTGACAAACTCCAAACAAAAGTGGTAGGAAAAAGAAAAGATAAAATTTAAAACAATACAGAAAGAAATGACCAAATAAATACAGACACAACAGGAATATAAAAATAATAATAAAAGAGTACCATGGCACACGGCATCCCAAATAACATGGCATTGATTTCTTGGGATTGCTAATGTATTCTGCCCCTACTCTCAAATGGTCATGGGCTCAACCTTTTATCTTTCCTGGGAGAGCCACTGTGGGGTGTGGGGCTGGGTGGGGGGCAGTAGCAGGTAACATTTGAAGAGGCCTCAAAGAGGGCAGGAGACCCTTTAGGCCCAATCTACAGCACTGGGCAACCAACTAGCCAGGAAATTCCTGGAACTGCTGCCCCTGACCTGGAAGTTTGAGCCAGGCTTGGGCCCCAGAATTATCTATACTGAAGCCGGACTGGACTGTTACCACTAGATGGCACCACATTGCAGCTCACTGGGATAAAGTTGAACTACAGAACTCCAACTTTTGGCCCCTTGTAGAAGCTCATCATGGACATTTTACCAACCTAACAATTAATCATCTCTTCACATACATGACTTAATCTTTTTGGTTTGCATTCTGCTTATCCAATGATAGGTTTTACTCTACTACGAATAACTATATCCAAAGGCTCTTAAAAACCTAGATGAAATGGATACATTCCTTGGAAAATATAAAATGGCAAAACTAGCACAAATATAGAAAACTTGAACAGAACCATAAATATTAAGTAAATTGAACTGGCATGGAACAACTTCTCCATACTGAACCCCCAGGCTCAGATTGTTTTATTGGTAAATTCTATCAAACTTTAAGAAACAGTTAATTCCTAACTCATGCTAAATATTCCAGACAATGGAAGAGATTAAAACTGTCTGGCTCATTTTACGGACATAAAATAGTAAGGTTCAGAATGTGTGCTTGAGTGCACCTCCCTTTTGGGACACCTGGCTCCCTCAGTACCAGCCAGACTTGGGAGCCTGGACGATGCCCACTGTAGCCAAATGTGTGCCACAGGGTGCCAGGTCTTTCCTCTCCCTTCTTCCCCCTGCCATCCTGGCAGACAAGCTCTGTACCCTGGGTTGAAGACTTTGGGTGGTGGGTGGAGACTGAATGTCACACCAGGACCCCCTGATTAGTGGAAACTGAGGCACAGGGAAGGGGCGTGCACCTCTGAAGGTGAGGCTAGGGGATGGAAAGAGGCACTCTGAGCCTGGGACCTACCAGGTGTCAGAACTGGGGGGCACCACAGACTGTGGCGTCCGGGACTTCGCAGGCATCGCTCCTCTCTGACCAGGCTGAGTGAATGCCGTCTTCCTTGAGGCGAGGTTGTGAGGCTAAAGCTCCCGAGTGACCACTCCCTCCTGGGACAGCGGGCTCAGAAAGTCTTTCCTTGGGCTTAGTCGAAATCCCCGTCTCTGAGGCATTCCCTGAGAACCTGATCTACTCCAGCTGCTAAACTGGGAAGACCCTGGGGCCTCAGATCTGTGGCGCTCAGGTTACAGAGGATGCTGGTGATCACAGGCTGGGGACTTGATGCAGGCGACAACAGACCAAGACAGTGAAGGTTCTTGACTGGAGGAGCCAGTGGCAGCTGGGTTAGCTATTTTGCATCAGCTGTGGGATAGCATGGGATATGTGAATTTGTTGGGAAAATCCAATATTAACCAGAGGCTTCTGTTATACCGATATCATTTCCCTATCAGTTCATATGTATGGACTCCTTCAAGAAAGACTGTATTTAGGAATTAATTCACCAGAGTATAAACACACATTGTGGAAATGAGTTTAAAATATAAATAAAGGACAAAGATAATCTGAATAAATGGAGAGATACTCCATGCTTTTGAATGAGATGACTTAGTGGAATGAAGATGGCGATTCTTCTTAAATGATCTATAATTTCCATTCAATCCCAATAAAATCTCCATTTGAATTTTTTGATGCACTTGTCAGCCCTTAATCTAAAAATTATGAAGAATAATCAAAGTCCACAAATAGCCAATCTTTTTTTAAAAAAAAATTGTGGTAAACACATAATAGGATATTACTCTTTTTTAAACAAATTTTTCAGTGTTCGGTACAGTATTGTTAACTATAAGCACAATGTCATACTGCAGGTCTCCAGAACTTTCTCACAGTAAGTCAATCTTGGAAAAGAAAAGGAAATGGGGTAACAGCCCCTGGCAGATATTAAGACATACTACACAGCCATGGTAATAAAAAGTGTCATATTGGTGCAAGGACAGACAAATAGATCAATAAAACAGCATAGAGAGCTCAAGAACAGATTCATATATTGATTGGAAATTAATAGAAAGGTGGCACCAAAAGTCAGTTGTGTAGGAGATGCTATTGGAAAAACAGTCTCATTATATGGAGAAAAATAAGATTGATCTTGTCACAATACCACATCGAAAGGTGGATTTCAGAAATTAAAGATCTAAATATGAAAGTTAAAACTATACAATTGTTAGAGGAAAATGTAGGAACATTTCTTTTTTTAATTATATTTTATTGATTATGCTATTACACTTGTCCCAATTTCCCCCCCTTTGCCCCCTTCCACCCAGCACACCCCAGTCCCTCAGGCAATCCCACCAGTGCCCATGGCCATGGGTCATGCCTATAAGTGCCTTGGCTGCTCCATTTCCTGTACTGTACTTTACATCCCCATGGCTGTTCTATAACTACCCATGGGAAATTCTTTGTGACCTTAAGGTTGGGAAGGATTTATTAAATAAAACTTCAGATGTAAAATCCATAAGAAAAATAAAGCTGATTTTGATTATACTTGGGCAATGTTACCACAAAGATGAGAATGTTAAGAGACTATTAATAACGTGGATGACACCAACAAGGGGCAGCATCTAGAAGACACAGAGAACTGCTGCAAACTGACAAGGAAAAGGCTACAAACTCTGATGGGAAATGGCAAAGTATGGGAAAAGGAAATTTACAGAACACGTACAAAATTTTACAAGAACATATGCAAATAAAAGAATTAAGTGTTGTAAAAGAAGAAGTGTTAGGGAAAAAGCAGATGAAAAAGAAAACATTAAAATAGGGAAGAGGAAACGACATTGTTGCCCGTGAAGAGGGAGAGAAATGCTAGTGGCTGCGGGGATTTGAAAAATATACACGTGGAGTAAACAACTAAAGGAGCTAATGAGTAAATAAAAAGAGGGGAGTCTGTGTGGACCAATGAAATGAGTCTCACCAAAGGAGCATAAGTACCCTAGTCTTGTCCAAAGGAGACCCAAAAAGAAAAGAAAAAGTTGAAGACGTATGTCTTTTAAGCTTCAAGCCCACTCCCCATTCTAGTTTTATCCCTTGAGACGAGGCAAACATCTTCCCTTAGGTTACCTCAGCGGCCGTCTTGATTACCCGATTACCTGACACAGGTAGGACATCTGGCACAACATATAGACTCAAATGCTAGTTTCCTATTCCCTAATTTTAATATTTACTTTTTCATCTGCTTTTCCCCCTAGAAGTTCTTTATTTCAAATATCTACAAACTCCTCATTGTTGGGTTCATTCTCCTCCATATTTCTCCCAATCTCTTTAGAACTGCGGCCCCCTTAGTGCTCCTACTGCTGGTGTGCCTGCCGTGTACCCCTCTTTCTGGAACTGCACGTCTGTTCATGCAGCTGGGGGGGAGCAAGAGCAGCCCGGGCAGCCACTGAGCCCGGGCGTCTCTCGCAGAGGTACTGCTCCCAGCCCTCCACCCTACCCAGGAATCTGCCATGTGATGCCTGCTGCTGAAGCCCTGTCTCTCCCATCCTCTCCCCGTGTGGTTTCTCAGCCCTAAGTAAACAAAATGCAGATACCCATTGGATTTCACTTGGTTAAATTTGGCCTCAACTTTGCCCTCAGCCTGTCGATACTGCTGTCAAAGGAGCTGCTCCAGGTTTGTATCATGGTGTAGATTTTCGTTGACCCTTGTGGGCTGGGCGAGGACCATTTGGTGGATGTTTCAGAAAGGCAGGTTGAGCCTCAGCATCAGGGAAGCCTTGACAAACCTGAACTGTCTTAATGTAGAATAAATTCCCATGAAGGGCAATGAATTTCCCATCACTAGAGGTGTTCTAGATGTGTCTCTGATCAAGGTGGGGATGGTGGGGTCCGGTGGGTCTCGACCCTCCTGTCACATTAGAACCATCTGGAGAGCTGTTTATACCCCACAGTGTGTGACCCCTTTTCTCAGATATTCTTATTGAATTGGTTTGGTGTGGGACCTGACATCACATTTTTTTGTTAAAGTTCCCCAGGTGGTTCCAATGTGCCTTCCATAACCTGAGGGAGGCTTTTGCAGACTCAAATGAAAGCCCAGGTTAGGAAAGTTGGGTCTGACAACCTAAAGGTCTTACTTTTATCTGTACAATATTATTTTAACCATTCCATTCGGTATAAAACTGTGCTTAGTGCTGTTAGATGCTGACCTCCGTTTCCTCCCCATGTTTTCCTTCAGCGCAGCTCTCTCCCTGCATCCGCCTGGGGCGCCTTTGTGGAAGGCAGCGGCTGCCACTCCTGCTGCTCTTATCCCTGGGGGCCCGGCCTGCGCGGCTCCCCTTGAGATCCATTGCCTGAAAGTGCCTCTTACCCCTGCACGCTGCGAATCACAGCACTCTCACCAAAGGGACAATTTGCTGTAGAATCCGCTACTTAAATAGCAGCACAAGATTAAGAAAACACGTTTAACTGTGGAAAGGCCATCGGCAGTAGCTGTAAGTGTAAATTTCCTTTTTTGAGGGGGTCCATATGTTGAACTAGTTTAGAAAACCTAGATTCTTGTTAGCTTAGACAATTGGAAAAGGCATTAAAGAATGATTAAAAGGTCCTCCAACTAGGGGTACTTAAGTACTTCCATCTTGCAGGGAAAAAAGATGGGGTTGAGAGGGGAAGAGGAAGAAGGGCAGAGAGAGAAATCAGTTGCAGACCCCGGCATGTAATGGAAGTAACTACCTGAAGTTTCCTCATCAGAAAGCCTACTTCCTGTTTTTCTGCAAAGTGTACTTATCATGAGATCCGAGTCCTCAGATGTCCCTTTACCTCTGTCCTTTTCAGACTTGCTGTCTGCTCCTTCGTCTCTGTAGCTTCCCTGAGGGCTATTGGAGAGGCTGGCTCTGCTGTGACTCAGTGCCATTTTATAGAGGTAATTCTTAGGTCCCTTGACTTCTTTCAGGAAAAGATCGGGCCTTGACATTATAATAGGCCTCCTTAAATACCTGCGAGAGGGTAGAGCTCACTAAAAAATAATCAGTTGCTTCTAGGCGAATAGCAACAATTCTTGCTCCAAAACCTTAACCTTCCAACCGTTAAAATGTTAAATGTAAACAAGATGGACACCTTTTATTACCTTAAATAAATGCCTTCCTTAAAAAAAAATTCCTTCTCAGATAAAGTCTTCCAGTCAGTGTCATGGATTTCCTGCCTTAACCTGACAATTGGCTGTATGTTTACTCCTTCCTCAATCCTGATGTTGGTTGAGGTGGGGTATATCGGAGTATATTTTTTTAAGACATGAACAAAATTCTGTCTGTCACCTCACTGATGAATGCTCCTGTTTCTACCAGGTGGGCTTTCTGCTGCAAAGGCTGAAATGTGAGCCTCTTCACTCAGCCGTCACAGTGCCCTCCCTGGAGCCAGGTACTGTCCCCACCGTGGCCAGAATGCTGGGTGAGGAGGAGGAAAGCCTGGAAGATGGAACAGGGGCTTCTTATTCATGAAGTATAGCAATTCCTTGGGCTGATGGTGAAAAGCATGAGTTTGTGCTTATGTAGATCATTTTAAATTCACATTTTGGGAGTGGGGCATAAAAATGATCCTCAAACAAAACAGAAGTGCTGGGCTTCACCTACAAGTTTTGAGCACCAATTGGCTGATGCTCCATGCCCAGCAGGCTTCTAGAGAATAAGAGACAATCGTTGCTTGAGTGGGTGAAGGATTTCAGACCTGGCCTCTCTCTAATTGACACCCAAAGATTTTACTTTAGAAGTCTGGTCCCCAGAAAGGGCTAGGGGATGGATAAGTGCTAGGGCTCTGGGAAGTTCTTCTTAGCTGTTCTGGGCTTCCTTATGAATCATCTGCATGACTGTGAGAGCTAGGCTTAAGAACTTCCTAACCAAGAATCAGTGCCCTGTGACCT
This sequence comes from Mormoops blainvillei, assembly GCA_004026545.1. NCBI lineage: Eukaryota > Metazoa > Chordata > Mammalia > Chiroptera > Mormoopidae > Mormoops > Mormoops blainvillei. The sequence continues at coordinate 41,840 of PVJD01006399.1, read as the reverse complement.
AGTGGAGGTTGACAGTGGTGGCCTGACCAGTGCCCTTCCCTAGTGGATGGTACAGGCACCACCCTGGGGACATGGAAACTATTACAACCAGGAGGAACTGCGGTGTATTGGTCCAGCTGCCAGGAAGAGGTCTTCAGACCAGCACAACCACCTAAGTTCTGGGCTCTGGCTGCCTGGAACTTTTGGTTGAATTTTAAAAAATGATCAAACAAGGGCACACACATACCTTAGCTCCTATTGCATATAGCTGTCAGAAATCATGTCGGCAGATTTAATGGACATGGGTTGTATTAATTATACAATTTTGAACTATTTTAAGTCAGCTAAAATTGCACCAGACCCATCTGATGAATAAAAAGACTGTGAGTATGAGTAATGCCTTGGTATTCCTTTGCCTTTTATCTAAGTGAACTTTCATGTTTCTATGTCAGTCACTGATTTTTCCTAGCTATCATTATCATCAGGTCAAGCAGTCCTCTGACTCGTGTCTTTATTTTCATGTTACCTGCTCTTAAAAAAAACTGCGGATACTTTTGGTCTAGACTGTAGGGATCTTAGGCCTGCTCAGCCTCATATCCTTTTCTTGGACCCTTGGTGTTTTCTCTGTCATGGGGAGGCTGACCCATGAAGGCTGTTGTTTCCGAACCCTGTTGTTTGCTGGCTTCTCATGAGTTTAGGCAGTGAAGGCACTGAGAAGGGAGGAGCCAGGGTATTTCCCCTCCTCCTTCTCTGACTTGGGCTGATTCTCTAACATTTACTGAATTTATCCCATGGCTCTAACTCCTATTTTACGGGCCCACCATGGTTCCAACCTTTGTTGGCTAATGGGCTCTCCTGAGCTCCAGCAATTCAGCCTCTTCTCTTTGTTCTGCAGCCTAGAGACAATATTGCTTTCCTGCTGTTCCCAATATTGGGGCTACCACATCATCCCATTTGGCTCTAGTTTGTCTATCACCTCAGTAATTCATTCTGAGCATTAAATCCCTTGTTTTAAATACTTGCAGTGGTACATAATCCCACCTCCTTATTTTGTAAAGAAGGAATTTGAAGTCTAGAGAGGTTGAAGTGTGCTTCCCAAGGCTATTTAGAATTTGGGCCTCTAGCATTTCAGTCACTGACATTGCAGTTAAGAATACAAAAGTTAGACAATGATAGTTTCTTTAATGTGCATAGTTATCAAAAAATCCTTGCACCAGTGTCCATGCAATAGCCTCTCTAATTCAAGCCTTGAATTCATTTTGAGCTAATTTTTGTGTGTGGTATAATATAATAGCCTAGTTTTATCATATTTTGCATGTGATTGTCCAGTTTTCTTAACACCATTTATTGAAGACATTGTCCTTTCCCCATTGTATATTTTTGCCTCCCTTGCCTTAAATTAATTGACCACATGTGTGTGGGTTTATTTCTGGACTCTCCATTCTGCTCCATTGATCTCTATTTCTGTTTCGATGCCAATAACATACTGTTTTGATTATGATAGTTTTGTATTATAGTTTGAAATCAGGGCGTGGGCTGCCTCCAAACTTTTCTCTTCTTTTTCAAAGTTGTTTGACTACTTGGGGTCTTTTGTGGGTTCATAAAAATTTTAGGATTGTTTGTTCTATTTCTGTGAAAAATACCATTGGAATTGTGACAGAGATTTCACTGAATCTGTATTTGCTTTGGATACTTTAACAATATTAATTCTTCCAGCTTATGAGTACAAAAATATCCTTTTTTGTGTGTCTTCTTCAATTTTTTCATCAGTGTCTTATAATTTAGAGTACATAGGTCTTTCACCTCCTTGATTAAATTTACTCCTAGCTCTTTCATTCTTATTGATGGAATTGTAAATGGGAGTGTTTTCTTAATTTCTCTTTTGGATAGCTTGTTAGTGTATAAAAATACAACAAATTTTTCTGTGTTGATTTTTTACCTACAACTTTACTGAATTTGTTATTAGTTCTAATAGTTTTCTGGTGTAGTCTTTAGAATTTTCTATGTATAACATCATATTACCTGCAAATAGAATTTTATTTCTTTCCTTCCAATTTGGATGTTTTTTTATTTCTTTTTCTTGCCTAATTGCTATGACTAGGCCTTCCAATACTATGTTGGAATAAAAGTGATAAGAATGAGTGTGCTTGTCTTGTTTCTGATTTTAGAGGAAAGCTTTCAGGGTTTCAACATTGAGTATAATGTTAGCTGTCAGCTTGCCATGCATGGACTTTATTATGTTGAAGGATGTTTTGTCTATACCAACTTTGTTGAGAGTTTTTTATCATAAATGTGTGTTGAATGTTGTCAAAGCCTTTTCTGCATTTATCAGAATGATCATATGATTTTTATCCTTTGTTTGTTAATGTAGTGCATCACATTAATTGATTTGTGGATGTTGAACCATCCTTGCATCCCTGGCATAAATCCCACTTGATTATGGTATATGATCCTTTTAATGTGTTGTTGTATTCAGTTTGCTAATATTTTGTTGAGAATTTTTGCATCAATGTTCATCAGGAATATTGGCCTATAATTTTCTTTGTTTGTGGTGTCGTTGTCTTGTTTTGGTGTCAGAGTAATAATGTAAGCCCCATGAAATGAGTTAGAAAGCATTCCCTTCTCTTCAGTTTTGGGAAGTGTTTGACAAGGATTGATATTAAATCTTCTTTTAATGTTCGATAGACTTCACCAGTGAAGCTGTCTGGTCCTGAACTTTTGTTTGTTGGGGGGATTTTGATTATTGATTCAATTTCCTTACTAGTAATTGGCCTATCCAAATTTTTTAGAGCTTCATGTTTTAATCTGGGCAGATTATATGTGTCCAGGGATTTAACCACTTCTTCTAGGTTGTTCAGTTTGTTGGTATATAATTGTTCTTATGATCATTTGTACTTTTGTGGTTTCAGTTACATAGCTTCTCTTTCATTTCTGGTTTTATTTACTTGAACTTTCTTTTGTTTCTCTTGGTTAGTCTAGCAAAAGCTTAGTCAATTTTGTTTATCTTTTAAAATAACTTGCTCTTAGCTTCATTGATCTTTAATTGTCTTTTAAGTCTTTATTATTTATTTCTGTTCTATTCTTTGTTAATTTCTTCCTTCTACTAACTTTGGGATTCATTTGTCCATGTTTTTTGGCTCCTTGAAATGTAGTTAGATTGTTTATTTGAAGTTTTTCTTGTTTCTTGAGGTAGACCTGTATCACTATTAACTTCTTTCTTAGAAGTACCTTTGCTACATCCCACAGATTTTGATATGTTGTATTTCCATTTTCATCTGTGAAGAGTTATATTTTGATTTCTTCTTTGATTTATTTATTGACATATTGGTTATTCAATAGCATGTTATTTAATTTCTACACATTTGTGATTTTTCCAGTTTCTTCTTGTAACTGAATTCTAGTTTCATACTATTGTGGCTGGAAAAGATGCTTGATATGATTTCAGTCTTCTTAAATTTATTGAAACTTGTTTTGTGGCCTAGCATATGATGTATCCCAGAGACTATTCCATGTGCACTTGCGAAGAAGGTGTGTTCTGCTGGTTTTTTGTGGAATGTTCTTTATATATCGATTAAATCCAACTGTCCTAATGTGTCATTTAAGGCCAATGTTTCCTGGCTGATTTTCTGTATGGCTGATCTATCCATTGAAGTGAAGTATTAAAGTCTCCTACAGTTATTATATTGCTGTTAATTTCTCCCTTTAGGTCTGTGAATATTTGCTTTATATATTTAGGTGTTCAAATCAGATTTTTCAAGTAAGAAAATCTGAAGGCTTTTTCCTCCCAACCCTATTTTTCCCTCATTTGTTTTTTATCTTTACCCTCCCAATAATCCTTTTGTGCTTCTTACCCTGACCTCTGACTCAGTGTCTTCTTAGTGGAAGCCTTAACTGGCAGTGCTTCTTTTGATTCCTCCCTACTGCTTTACGTGAAGTTTCTGAATGGCTATCCCACTTTCAGCATTGCAGCATTTCCTCCATGTTTCCACCAGAATGAAACGCTATCAACTGGTTCTGTTATTCTTTTAGGAAATGTTACTGACTTCATTTCTTAGGCCAGAAATGTGTCACATAACTATAGCAACCACAAAGGAGGGGGGAAAATATTGTTTGTCTTTTTTAGCTAAACATATTACAGTCCCAAAAATTGAGTTCTACTACTGAGAAAGAAGGAAAGCATGGGTATTCTGTAGGTAACCAGTGGTTTCTGCCCCACTTTATTTTTATATATTGAAAATATTGAGTTCATGAAACAAAGCATTTGGTAATAATACAGATGGTAATCAGGCATGAAGAAGAGAGAGCTGACCATCAGCCCTCTGGTGTAGTTTGGGGAGGGACTTCTGCCATTGGGAATGGAAGGGAAAAAAAAAGATGAGGCTCTATTAGTAAGTATATCCTGTGATTGGAATCTCTTGGTCTAAGCTAGTATCTATCCTTATTTAACAGATAAGGAAATTGAAGCTTATAGAAATTAAACCTTCTTACTTCAACTATTTATTGATCACCTAGAAATGTGTACTGTAAATACTTGAGATTCATTGATGAACAAAACAGACAGAGTTCTCTGTTCTCAGTAGATCAAGGCCTATCGGCCTCTTAATCTGCCATATTAAGACACATGGGGACTGGAATCCATATGTCTTAAGTGTCCATTGCTATATTGCTCAGGCCTGAAAGGACTGTAGCTTTAAGGTTACTTGAAATTCAAGTAACTCAAATATTATGATCGAAAACCATCAGAGATTTGCCTGGTTGCTTTGGAAGTATTGGGAGATTCTGAAACAATCTTCTCCTTGCCTTGTGAATCTGATTGATCTCTAGATTAAACAATATCCACTGACTACCTTCCATTCCCAACCCCCCAAACCTTGTCTGTTTTTTTAAATCTCCTTTTAGTTTTTTTTCCCCTACATTGTAAATGGGAGGGAGCCAGAATAGGCAAAGTAAATATCATTTCTACTTCCAAATAATACTTGAAAGGGAAATATTCCATTTATATGAAAATAGGTATCTAGTTCTTTAGGGATTTACTTTAAGTTGACAAGTCATTTTTGAAAAAAATGTGAAAAAAATAATGAGAGCTATTTGAACAGCCATATCTAAATGTTCATAAAAATGTTATTCTTCACATTCATTTTGGAAAAAGATATTTTTTCTAATGATGCTGCCATTAATTAAAAACTTCGGGATGTCTCTGATCCTACTGATTTCAGAACCACTTCATAAATCACATGAGACATTTGGTGTCATTACTTTATAAAGAGACCCCCAGTTGATCAAAACACCATTCTTGGAAGGACCACCTAACTTTATTTTCCAGATCTGGCTCTGAATATCTTTGTCTCTTTTCACCACTAAAGATATTTAATAAGTCTATGTCACAAACTGAAGGCAATTTAAAAAAAGATGTTCTAGATACCTATTCCACTACATTCCACCCAACACACCAGAGAATTTCTGGGAAGTTGGTTTTCCTTCCACTCAGACTTGTATGAAAAGAGATTACATTAAGGAAGAGCTTGATTCTTGATCCTTGTCCCTGTCCCCAAACATGGCAGGCTTACAAGGGAATCTTTTCTCCAAAAGGCAAGGAGCAGAAGATACAGATGTCGAAGCAAAAACATGACAGAGAAAAATTTTTTCTTTTTAGTTATTTATAGCTAAAGTTGGCCTTAACACTAATTTTTAAATCTTCTGTAAACTGATTTGAAAATCATTTTTCTATTGAAAGTATTTTTAAATGGCACGTACCTACCATGAAACTACTGAAAGTATGAATGTTTATATTATTTTCTTGCTTTTACGCCTTTAAATAATAAGGCGCTTTCATTTTGCACTCTAACTTAAGAGCTGTTTAATTTATTTGGTATTACCTAATTACAATTTTGACAGTAAAAATATATTTTGAGTAATGACAGTATTGTTGGAGTAATATTATATATTACCATACTCCCAAGGTATCTGCTTGGAAAAAGTGATAACTGTTTTGGCAGGTATCATACCACCTGATGCGAATACGTTCACCTAGTATGAATAGTTCAAATACCTAATCAGGCATCCTTCCTTATCCAAATCTAAGCAAATATTTTGGACATCAAATTTTTGAATATAAGTAGCCTATATTCCCTTATTTTAAATGGGAAGAATGGTAAAGGATTTCTAGTCCACAGTGAAACACAAAATAATTTCTCCCCAAATCACAAAATCCCTTTTTCATACCTATAAAATACAGTAAAGTAGTCTGGAACCACATTTTCAAATATCTTAAGAAGATTTTTATATTTGGCGGCTGGGAACATATGCCTAGCTGAGTTGGTCTTTCACAAGTTTACTTCTCTCCATGAGCCCGATCACTTCTCCATTTTATTCTCATATGTGGGCTTTACCCCCTTTCTTGACCTGCTCTCTTCACAGGCCTTTCCACGTTTCTGCTCTTTCAGTAGATTTTTCTCAGTAATGAAAGGGAGTGGCAGTGGTAGTGCACAGCTCTTTTGTCAGAGTGCACAAGCCCCAAACCTGTCTGGAGAACAGCTGAGAGGGGACTTTTGACTAAGGGTTTGGTGCCACATAAATGTTTGTTCTGGAATGTACATGCAGGTTCATTGAAGCAATTTTTTTATTTGAATAGTGAATTTTATGTGAACACTTTTGTAAGTTATTAAGGTTGATATTCTGATGGCAAGTATTTAGTAAGGGATGAAACCTGTATGAAGTAGCTTGGGTATGTACTTTTCTAATATATGATATCTGATTACCAATCTATTAGCCCATCAGATATGTTTTGTTCTTTAGGAAAATTTCAATATTTCCATGGCATTAATACTAGAACTTAAGTTTTTGTTTTGATAATTTGAAAGAATTACCTAAATGGCATTTGTCACATAATTCATATAGCTTTTTTTTTTTGATTGTTAATCCTGTTTTTGTTCAGCATGCTTTTTGTTGGATGAAGGCAGACATTTCTATGGAGGTCAACTGATCTCCCAAAGCTGATTTGCAGAATTACCTTTAATGTAGTGCTCTTCATTAGCTAGGTTGTTTTTCAGATTTTTATTTTTTAAAACAACATTCTGGTAATTAATAGATATGGCTAAAAATGTTTCATTGTAAAAAAGTATGGAGGACATATGTCCCTTCTTTGGAGACTCACAATTTATGAGAACATATTAATGACTCTGAGAAGCCTCGTGGATAAAACAAGGCAAAACAAAACAAAAAATTCTAATTAACTTTGTTTCATTAACATGTCCCATTTTCTGAAATGAAATACCTATTAACATTCTGTAGAACACCAGTTTGGAAGACATTCCATTAAGCCATTTCTTTATTTCTATCACAGATTAAAGGGCCTGTTCTAGAATTTGATGGGTGTTCAGAAATGTTCTGTAGTTACGCATCTGCATTCCCAGCTGTTAAAAATATTTCAAAGATGTTAATTCTAATGCTAGACATCAGAGTTTGGCAAAGACCAAATGATGTAGAAGTTGGCAAAATGTTATGATATAATAATTAAAGGGTTTTTCCCACATCAGGCACAGATGATTTTCAGAAAAGGCTGAGTTATTTGTTTAGAACCCCACCCCCAAAATTAAAGAAAATATAATTCTAGTTTATCCAAAGTGTATTTCAAATTTTGAATAATTTCTCTAGGGCTATTACATAAATGTAGTATTTGATCCATTACTTCAAAATAATATTTATTGCTGCAGTGAAAAGGGAGAGATATTTGCAGTGATAATGTTAGTGTTATTTTACATTAAATGCAGCTAACCTCGAATTGCATATTACCAGGAACAGATGGAATGGGATGGAACTGAATACCAAAGACAGCCATGGAGTAGCCTTCCCTTCTGGACTTTCTGCACAGCATCGTGCCCCTCAGAATCGCCACTGTCCCCCAGCCCTGCCACGTTCATTTCCCTAGGTAAGTGGATTGAAATACCATCCAAAGCTTCACTTTTGTAACAGATGTCACCTCCTCCATGAAGTCTTTTTTGATCTTCTTTTGCCTGTTATTTCTCTGTGTCTAGACCCATAGCACTGGGAAGTAACTATTGTCTATGGCATTTACATTTTGCCTTTCTTATAGTATTTGTGTTCTTGTCAAGACCCTCTTATGCAACCCACACCCCACTTCGAAATCCTTGTCTGCAGTTCTTCTGCTGAGCCAACATGTAGCTGGTGTCTAATATTTACGAATTGAATAGTGCAAAGAAGAAAACCAAACACCCAACTACTTTCTGTAAGTCCTCTCATGCTAAAAGCAATTGGTAAAAACAAAATGGGCATCCGAGGACAGACCACTCAGTGCTTATTGTTGGCATTAGTATTAATGATCTCACCAGGACACCACTGTGTACCCAAGGAAGAACTTGAAGTATGTTATTTCATCATTGCATCTCCAAGTGGTGACACTAATTTAACTAGCACAATATTTTTCAATATTTCTATTGCATGACCTATTTCTATTAGCATATAATTATTTTAGAATGTAAAATCTTTGGCAGCTGCCTGTATTAAACAAATAAACAAACAAAATCTAAGGATGCCATGAAATGAGACGATTTATCAGGTCTGCTACCTCCTGACTTTGAGCAATTGACTAATTACTTTAAGTTCAAAGCTAATTCGTGGAATTCCATGTAACACTGACTTACATTTGTCTAATGATTGGAAGTTTGTAAGTTGCTTTCATCTGTAGCATTCATTCCATCAATCAGCTAGTCAACTAACAAATTAATTCTTCATCAGACATTACTTTGAACCCATTATGTGACAAACATTAATGAGCATGATTTGACAATTTCTAAAATAAATAAAGCAAAGGTCCTGCCCCCTAGAAGTTTTTAGTCTGGTAAAGGGAGACTGAAATAGAAACAAGGAAGTGGACTAAAATGTTGTGATCAGCCTGTTTATACCACAGTGGTGCCCCGAGGTGGGGAGCGGGTTGTTCGCACTAAGGAAGGGGAAAGTAGACAGGAGAGCATTCACAGACGAGGGGTGTATTGAGTGAAGTCTTACTTGATTCTTAGTAGAGTCACTGTTGTCCATGGTTTACAGTCGGGAGCCTGACTCAGAACTGAAGCATCTTCTCTGAGGTGACTCCGCTCTTAAGCTTTCAGAAGCAAACTGTCCCACCCCACAGCGTCTCCTCTGCATACCACACGGGTCCTGGAATATGGACCTCATACTCTAGCAGGGATGAGAAAGAGAAGGTAAGTCCAGAGAGCCTGAAATGGAGGATGATATTTATTCAAAACAAGCCTAGTTCCCAGAGTAACAAGAAAAACAACTTGATGAAAAATGTTATTCACCCATAAAAGAAGAGAGAAACCCAAACCTAAAAACAGGGTTTAGAGCTGGAAACAATGGCTTTGCTAAGATTTGCAGGCCTGTGAGATTTCTCAGTTACAGAGGATATTAAGGAAACTTATTTGAAAAATATTTAAATTACTTAGCATCATTCCCCCAAGGCAATATGGAAACTCACTTTTTGGATGTTGGGCTTCTATTAACATGAAACTTAGGAGGAAATGGGTTTTAAAAGGATGACCTACTTCTGCTGTCACCACCTACAACTCTAATTTCTTTCTTATTCTGTTCACTAAAAGGCACTAGGTTTTTTCATGGGAAGGATGCCTCCTTTTAGTTATACTTTTGGTATATGTGACCATTTTCACTACGTTGGTGGCCTATTGATTTGCAGAGTTCCTTAAGAAGACACCTATGCGCTTTTAAGATAACAGGGCAAGATCGACTTAGTACTGGCACATGTTTCTTTGCTCTCTGGAAGAAAGCTTAATATCAGATGTTATAATATAGCATCACTCAAAGATTTCTTTTGTAAGCTAAAACTGCCCAGAAACTGTAATGGAAGGGGAGTTGGTCTTTTTCTTGGCCTCTGTACTTCATGTAATCATAGAATTATGAGCTGGAATAGTATATTTGATAGATTTTTAAATTGTAATAGCACAATGTTAAAAAGACAACCAAATGGTGTGCCTTGTGCTAAAGCCCATGACAACAAACCTAGACTTAATGCCTGGCCTTATTGCATTTTTAACCCACACCAGAAATTTAATCTTAATCCACCAGCCTGGAATTTTCCGGTCAGCACCAATGATGTAATCTGTCACATGGACCGTCACCAACCCCCACAGAAAGAAGAGCCAATCTTCATGATAAAAGGCTTGCTGGTCCCTTCTCCCCAAAAGATAATGTCCTGGCCTACCAGTAACCCTTTCTTTTCTTATGCTGATAGCTCCCCCTTCTCACTCTTCTTCCTTTAAAAACCTTCCATGCAGTAAAACCCTTGGAGGGCCCTTCTAGTTACTAGATGTGATGCTGCCTGATTCATGAATTGCTCAATAGAGATAATTAGATTGTAAATTTACTTAGTTGAATTTTTTTATTCAACAACAGTTAGGGGAGTAGACATTTTAACTTACCTGAAGACAAAGTTCCATTACACCAATATTTTAGACAGCCCTTATTTTTTGTGATTCTTTACAGGTTAAAAAATGTTTCAAATAATCTCTTTTTGGCCTTCCTAAGAACCCCAAGGAGAGGAGAGGCATAGGGGATCTTCTCTGCAAGGTTCGTTTTTTTTCTTAAATTCATGAAGAAACTGAGGCCCAAGCAGGTTAGGGCTGTGATCTAGCTAATATTAATGAACATTTCTGTTTTTGTTCTTTTGGACTTGTTCTATTAAAAGATAAACTGAGGCACCTTAAAATTCTTGAGTATTCGATCAAAAATCTGTTCGAATTGGGCAGTGCCACGTGGGAAGTGGCTAGAAGCTCCCCCAGTAGGAACCAGGGGAAAGATTTTATAGAAAAGATGTGTAAGCAAAGCAAGGAGATTATCTGATTGGCCGGAGCATAAGCATTTGCCTTATTGGGGAGTGCTGGGTTGGCAGCTTGTGATTGGCTGTCCTGAGGTTTTGATTTCTTAACCTCGAGGCATTTGCAGGCTCAGGTTTTGTTCGCTTACATGGAATGCTAAGGTATTAGAACCACCTCGGCCTAATGGCCTCTGTGCTTAATTGATTTAATTGTTCTTTATATTTTATTGTTTCTTTGCAGAGAAATTCTTTCATGCATACACACAGTACCCCTAATCTTGACCTGCTGTTTTTCAAATGCGTGTGACTGTTTTTCAAGGGACCCCGATTGAGAAAATGGATAATTCAGTACTTGTAACAAAAGTAACACAAATCACATATCCCAGTGGTACAATAGTTTGAATTACTTTAATATATGAAGAGCAGCACATAATTAAATTCTAAGAATCAAGAATCATATTTCTTTTACTGGGAGCACCAGAAGCAGAAGCAAATTAGTCTGGATGAACACAGCCCACTAGGGATCCTCATTATAACACCGTGTGCAGATTGAATCATACGAAAGGAGCAGAAGGCGGTGATATTACCAATGTCAACTCATTTTCTCAGGCCACACTAGCCTGGAGGGTTTAAAAAAAAGAAAGAAAAAGATTTTATTTATTTACTTATTTTTAGACAGAGAAGAAGGGATGGAGAAAGAGAGGGAGAGAAACATTGATGTGTGAGAGGTACATCAATCAGTTGCCTCTCATGTCCCCCTAACTGGGGACCTGGCCTGTAACCCAGGCGTGGGCCCTGACTAGGAATCAGACGGGACTCAAACCGGTGACCTTTTGGTTTGCAGGCCAGCATTCAACCGACCGAACCCTACCAACCAGGGCCAACCTAGGGTTTTAAAAGGGGTCATATAAATGGTAATAACCCATAGTTTTACGTTGCTATCCTTTTGGCTGTTACAAACCCTCATGTCCTCCCAGACACCCCCGGCAGAGTCCCTAGGGCTGGCCTCCTGTGTGCTGTCCAGTTCTGTCCAGTGTCTGTGGGTTCATGATGCGTTTTCTCCTCCTCGGTTCCAGCCCCCACATTGGCAGACTGGTTGCCTTCAGAGAGGACCCAGACTTTGCTCTCAGAGGGCAGCCTCTCCTGGTGCCGTTCCTTCCTCTGCCTCTGATTCCTTCCTTGAGTTCTTGACATGAGCCAGGCAGAAAGGTAGGATGAGGCTGTCTTCCCCCTTTTGGGGTGTACGTGGATCTCAGAGCAGGGCAGGGCAGTTCGTACATTTTTTGTTTATTTTTATGTGTATAGCCCTCTCTTTTATGCACTGAGTTGTGAGTCCACAAGGGTACATAGGCCGTGGACAAAGTAGCAAAATATTAAGTACTATATTAAGACTATTACCTTGTCCTCCCTTGGTTGCTCATGAAAATACTTATAAGCATTTCCTGACAGACTAACACCTATTAGCTGCCGGTGGGGCCCAGAATTCTAGCACGAAACAGACCCTAGACTCAAGATTAGGGCACCCAAAATATCAATATGTTTTGCTCAACTTGGGGCTTTCTTCCCTTCTAGTTTTTGGTATTTCTTTCTTAAATTCTTGACTTATTTCTTGCGTTAATTGAATTATTTTAAATCCTTAGCTCATGAACTGAAAACTGCTTTGAAAGGCAAAACTCCTTAGATCGGATCTCTCCTTCTGACTGAAGGGAAGGAGCCGAAAGGAAGCCCATGGAAGCAGAGTTATGTATTTCCAATCAGAAGAGACACATCCTGCTTCCCCCTGGGGGTGAGTGACGCCAAATCAGCTTGAAAGGGCTCTCATTCCCAGGGCTGAGAAATAAGAAATCTGGAATTTGGTGACGTTGTCTGGACAAAACAAAACAAATATAAACTAGGATCTAAAACTGGTGTTTAGGATTAACCACGGGGGGCAAAGCTTGCTGGATTTGGCTTTGTGGGCAGCAAGTATCTGGGTGCAGTGCCCTGCCTGTGTCACCATCCACAGGGAGGTGACTCATGTCTACTCTGACTTGGGACTCCTAGGAACACTCTCAGGAGTCATCCTCTGTTTACATCCTGGCATCTCCTCAAACCAGCTGAACCCATGCCTTTTCTTTATTAAAACCTCAAAGAGGATCAGATGCCTCCTGACAGTTTGAACCCTATAGGAAGGTTTTTCTTAACCAGGTAGCATGTAAAAGGCAGCATGATTTGGGGAAACAAACAAGCAAGCAAACTGCAGTCATCTGGATGTCCAAAAACCTGCAATTTTTCTTTTCTGTGGACTGTGCCACTTTATCCCTTCTCCGACTCGTCTACCTACTCTCCTCCTCCACCTCCCTTGCTCTGTCTTTGTAAACTGAGTTGATCTGCCTTGTCCCTTTTTCCAAAATTCTGAGTTTAGGATTGTGGAAAAGGTCCTCCCACCCAAGGGGTTTCTACAGAGCCCAGTGTAACGGTCCCAGTTGTGGGAGGAGATGCTTTCCTTACATTTCGGGAGTACCTCCTAGGTGCCAGGTGCAAGTCACTGTGCCAGGCACCCGTTCCATGTGTCCTTTAATCCTTCACGATGATGACGATGATGATGAAGATGATGGCAAACCCTTACGTGGCACTTAGCCTGTGCCAGACACTGTTCTAATCAGTCTACATATATTCACTCATTTTAATCCTCATCACAGACTCGGTGAAGTTAGTACTATTATGGTCTTCATTTTGAAGATGACCATCTGAGCCATAAAGTGTAAACATTCAAGCAAACAAACATGTGCCCGAGGTCCTGGGGCCAGTCTCAACTATTCATAAACCACAACAGGACAGTTATCCTCTCTTTACAGGTGAGAAAGTTGGGATTCTAACAGGCTCAGGAAAACTGCCCACAGTTCCAGGGTGAGTCAGTGCCGCACCTGGGAATCAAACTCAGTCTAACTCGTTCCAGAGCCCAAGTTCTTTCCACTTTGCTGCTTTACCTTCTCCGAGGCATGTTTTGCTTTGACATAAACCACAGAGCATGGCAGTTTTAATGAAAGGAAAGCTTGCCAAATGAAAAGCAGATTAATGCGATATTTGGGATGCTTTCCAGTAAATAATCTCTTTCAGAATTCTTATCTTCTCCCACTCAAATTGCTAAAGCCGTACCAGTAACAATTACCTCAACCTGGCTGCGGCAGCGTGGGAGGGGACTCTCTTAATTTTATTGCTCAGGGTAGACACTGGAGACCAACAAAACTTCCCTTTAGGTGGCTGAGCCATAAGTCAGAAACTGGATGCATCGGATGTTGGCACTCCCCATCAGCCTCCCCTTGCCTCTCCAGTTTTAGCCACGTCTCAGAACACCATTACTTTAGGAGAGAAATAGAGCTTAAAATTAGATCAACATTAAAAATATTAGAAATGTCAGTGTCAACCTGCTTCCCAAATAGATGAGACTCAGCATCATTGGAACATGACTGTCTGAGACTTGAGGAAAGTCTATTGTTTTTATAAAAGATAAGCTTAGATACTCCCTTGGAATTTTCAAATATCTCTTGTGAGACCGAGGGGCCAGAAGAGAAATGTGGTTACCTCTGTATGATATATGACTGAATTTGAAGCCAGATGTTCACATTTACATTCAAGAAGAATGTGTGTCTCTACACATGCGAGCTGTTGAGAATATGGGGGAGAGAAAGAGAAGCAGGCCTCATTCCTTTCTCTAAGAGCCAGTGACCTACTGAGGGAAATGACAGGTAAGCTGTCATAATACGTGCTGTCGGGGGAAACGCCCTTCACTGCCTGTCTACCATAGGCCAGGCCTTGTATCCAGCACTTTATGTAGGGACATGGCAAGATGGGAGTATTATCTCCATTCTAGGGAAGGAAAGTGATGTTTAGAATAAGATGTCCTGGCCAACAGCTTTTTATTAGTGTGACTGAGATTTAAACTCAAGTGGTTCCAATGACAGACCTGCACTCTTTCCCCTGCAATTTGTTAACTCATCAGGACACCATTTGACACTTCATGGCTTAACTTATTAGGTGTCCTTTATGGGGTTTAAAGGGTTATGTAATTAGCTCTCCAAGTTGCGTAGCGTTTTGAGAAGACAGTTTTGACCTGGGGTATTTTGAAGAATCTTGAGCAAATCAAATAATTTTCAGCTTTTTAAAAGGAATGTGCAAAACAGAAAACTTTACCCATTTCTTAATCTTCTATGTTTGTGGCATGAGGTCTTTAGGAGAGGGATAAAAGAGGGAAGGATATCATTATTTGGTAATGAATCATGGTTTTGAATTTTGATTTGGCTGCTTCAGAACGGCTGCTTCCACTTGGCTGGAGTTAACATTTTGATGTGGCTGACAAAAGGCCAGTTTTAGGAGAAGTACTTATGATGGGGGAAGTAAGAACCCTACTCTAGTTTGCCTTGGCTAGACCTTAGCTGGAATACTGTGTTCGGTTTTGGGAAATGTACATTAAGACAAATGTAAAGCAACTAGGACACATTCAGGAGAAATCGAATGGCAGTGAGGAAATGAAACCTGGGCATTTGGAGGGACAGGGCTGTGTAGCTGAAGAAAGGACTTGAAGAGCTGAGGTAACAGAGTTCAAATATGAGAAGGAGTATCTGATGGAAGAGGAAGGTAGATTCATTCTCTGCGGTCCCAAGAGATAAAACTAGAAACAACAGGCTCTGAGGAAGTAGATGTGTCCTTGCAAGGAGGGATTTCCTGTTATACTTGCCCAAATATGTAGTTTGATTTGTGTGTGTGTGTGTGTGTGTGTGTGTGTGTGTGTGTAAGAAAGTGGTGGATTCCCAGTCTCTGAGAGTCTTGGAACATGGATCAAGCCACTGCTTGGTAGAGCCATTGGAGAGCAGATTCAAGGGTACCATGGGGGTTTCACTAGCATCAAAGCCCTTTCCAGCCTCGAGCATCTCAGCAGCTACTGAACTGTCCTTTCAGGCTTTACTTCCACCTTGGTCACCAGGGTTGGGATATGCTTTGGGGGGGATGGTTGGATGACAGGGGATGAAGAACCCGCAAGGCAGAGCAGTTACGTGGACCATCGTAATTTGGTCTGCCATTTTTATTTTGTCTTTCCTATGTACTCACATGCTTACCTTAGATTGTAGGCCCCAGAGGCCTGCAGCTATAGCTGCATAATTCATTATCCTTAACTTAATACACCACCTCACACAATTGTGTTCTTGTAAATGTTACCTGAAAATGATTTTATCAAGTCTGAATCAGGTATCCAGAATTGCTGGCTACAGCAGTAAGACAGTCTAATTGGGCTGCATGTACAAACCCTAGGTTTGTAAAACTTGTGGCTGCCTCTTCTACATCTCTGGGGGAAGATAGAGCTCAACTTCTTCTCCACATTCTAATGAGATGGAAATTTGAGGATACCTGAGAGAGACAGAGAGAGACAGAGAGAGAGAAGGGGAGAGAGGGAGAGAGGGAGAGAGGGAGAGAGAGAGAGAGAGGGAGAGAGAGAGAGAGAACCATTCAAAGGCTTTCATACACAATTAAAAGTAGCCTTAAATTTTACTCATATGCTAGCCACACTGCTCCCAGTTCATTAGGTAGGAATCTTCAGCTGTTTTGAGCCTCCAACCTTTTTACCTCCTTTTAAGGACTGAAAGTGATTGATAGAAGGTTTTTGCTCAAGTTCTGTAGCCGAACTCTTGCAGAATCAACCAGTAAGTATTGCCACAGAAGGCGTGGGAGTTTGACCATCTCACTGCTGTCCTCAGGAAAGACACCGAGGGCTCACAGCAACATCGAACCTTCAGTGACCTCAGTGGTCATACCTGGGAGCAGGTTTCTCAACGATTCTTTAAACAGCTGGGAAGTATGATTTATAGAGAAAGAGGCATTGTAAGCATGGCATTTTTAGGAAGCTCCTATTCCCCTCCTCATTGTGGATATACTGCCCCTCTTCTGGAAGAGGCCCTGAGCCCCTTAATGAGTTGATGTCAGGGGCGCTAGGTATGGAGACTATCGAAACCCTACCCAACGCAGTTAGAGAAGAAGTGGTGCAGTGCAGATTATTCCTGGGCATCAGGCTGGCTTTTTCCCCTTGCCTGCAATATATATATAGCAGCTAAGTCCCTGATGGGAAGGCGTCCTGTGCAGTTGTGGGTTTTACTCCAATCTGTGGGCTCTTTTATAATTAAAGCTTGATTACTCTGTAGTTGTTTGAACTTCCTGAGTCTCAACTCAGTTTGTTAACATTATTAATTTGCAATGGGTATGTGTGTCTTATGATTTTAAAACATTGCTTCACACGGGGCACCCTCTCAGGAAGATCTAGTCTGCATCAAATACATAAGGAAGTTGAATATTTATTTTTGATACTTTCTCCCTACCACTCCCAACATCTCCCTCTCTACTAAATACCATTTCTTCTTTGTCCTGTCTGCACATGCCCTGCCCTAATAAAAATCGGGCCTATGTGGCCCAATTCTCAGCCTGTTTCCCACTAGTCCTTGCTAAAATGGTGGCTGATAATGGCTTAAGTTATCAGTTCTCATGAGGTCATAGGTTTTTTAATAAAAAGCTTTGAAAGTTAAATATTCGAAGTACTGAATCTCTAAGGTTAAATTTTAGACAGTGGAAAAATATTTTAGATGGAGATGAAGAGAGTTGGGTTGGTGACACAGGACACAGGACAAGCAGGGCTCTCACGCTGGTTCCGGCCCGTGGGGCTGGTGGCAGGTCTGGGCTAAAGCAGAGATGGCACTGCTGTGCAGCCGTGGGGGAGATAAAAGACGCAGCTGGTCAGGACATTGTTTGGCCTTGGAATAAAGAAGACCCAGTACTTTGACAATTTATTTAAGCTTTTATTGGGGGGAGGGATAAAGGAGCAGGTTGGGGAGCTCATACTAAGTGCAAGGAGATGTGAAGAATCAGAGATAACAAACCATGGTCTCTGCTTCCCAAGGGTTTGTTCCCTGTGTTGGGAGGAAATTAGACACATTCGTTAATAGACTGGCCTGAACACACCGTAAGACAAGAGTTATCACAGAGGTGCAGCTAGCATGCTATCAAAATGTGAGTTCCATTCTCACTGTGATATCTAGGAAGGCTTCTAATACAAAGTAAAATTTTAGTTGAACATAAAAACAAACTGTACTTTGAAAATGTGTGCTTTTGAAAGAAATGATTTGAGTAAGTGCCTGTGCTTTGTGGGAGGGAGAGAAGTTTGTCCTACTTGAGCAGAGGCCGGTGGTGAGTGTTGTGCTACAGTCTGGGAATCGGGGCTGCAGCCCTGCGGGGCTTTGCATGTTTGGTTGGATATTTTGCATTTCATTTTGTTCATATTGGGAAACCATTTAAGATTTGAGCAGGGGAATAATATTCCTTAAGAACATAACTATGACCTGGATGGATTAAAGATGGGGAACGACATACTCATTTGTCCACAATTGGGGAAAGAGGGGAAGATTGCCTTTAATGTATTAGATGTGCATTGTATCTGCAGGAGCAAAATAAGCAAGCACATCTTAATCCAGAAATCCTCTTCCCATAGATGAGCTCTTTTTCATCATGGAGCAAATATTTGGCAGCCAAGTTATCTTTAAAGTAGCAAGACCAAAATCTACTTGGAATAAATGTTTCAGAACTATTTATTATGTTGCACAAACCCGTGAGCAAATAGGATTGAGCTAAAGCATTTACAGTGGTACAGAGTGCAGTTCTGCAGGGGCTGCCACGCTGCTATCTGGACTTTTATCCTGGTTCGACTCCAGCTGTTGCCACAGTTCTATTACTCAAAGACTTGGAGTGTCAACAAGATAATCAAAATAACAAAATGGGAGTCAAGAGTTTTTCTGCCTGTTTCTCAAAGTCTTAGGAAGATTGTTTCCTTTGTATTCCCTATATACAGAATATAAAAGCCTCCCAGACAGCTAATCTTTACTAGGTCGAACATTTTAAAAGGCAATGAAATTATTTTGCAGTTGCTTCTCAGTGTAAGGCAAGTATTTTGTGGGCTTCCAAACCCTCCCTCCTGAATCTACTTATAAAAAAGAAACAATACAAAGTAAATGCCATATAATCCCAACTACATTGTCCTGGTGTAAAAATCCTAACATAGATTGGTGGATAGTTTCTGAGTTAAGATATTAGAGATCTGAGCTCCAGCCCTAGTTTCATGAATGCATATCTGGATGGTTTTGTCACGCCTTATATTTAACAGGGAGGATTAGGATTTTTCTTTATGGTTTTCCATGCTGTTCTGTAGCACTGTCCATATTATTTTTGCTTACAGAGTCTAGAAAGTGGGGAGATACATGATAGGGTTGTGGTCAACAGTTTTGGGTGGAAGTGATGTCTCTTACCTTTGAGCCAGAATATCTAATGCCAATGTGAGATTCTCCAGAATTCTTTCTCTCTGCAGTGATGACTGACAATTTTCCAGTTAGTGGTGGCTTTATCAACTTGGATCCAAAAATGAGAACAGTGAGAAGCGGAGCTCCTTACCAGCTGACAACGGGCATGTACAAGGATCAACCTTTGGTTTTTTGAGCCACTGGAATTTGGGAGGATTATTTTTTATAGTAGTGTATATAATTAAGCTTACTCTTAATTGACATGGTCTCTAAAGGGTATTTATAATTGATGAATGGGGAAGGCCCAGATATATAAAAGATGTTTCTTTTCTCAAATTAAAATTTTACTGATTTTTCTAAAATAGATGTCAAAGCTGCTTGGAAGGGAAGCAAGTTTCTTACAGTGGAAATACTGAAATATAGATTGGAAAACCTTTTGAAGGTGGTGCTGTAGAAATTAAAGGTAGTTGCGTGATACAACAAGAAATATATATTTGGTCTTTGACCCCTTTCTGATACTGAGCTCCTGAAACTCTTGGAGTTTCCTAAATAATGAGATTGGTAAAGATGTCTTTTGTTACATTAATGAGGTGAGATTTGGAAAGCACCTAAGGGTGGGGTTGGTTGTCAGTGGAGCCAACCTTATGATTAGAGGGTGGAACTTTCAGCCCCACTCTGCACCTCTGGGGAGGGGAGAGAGGCTGGATGGAGGTAGCAGCAGTCACCAATGACCAGTGGCTTATTCAGTCATGCCCGTGTAAGGAAGCCTCCATAGAAACCCTGTTAGGAGGGGTTTCAAAGAGTTTCTGGGTTGGTGGACACAGGGAGATTCCGGGAGAGGGATGTGCCCAGAGGGTATGGAAGGGCTTCCTTCTCTCCCCATTCCTTGCTTTGTGCATCTCGTCCAGCTATCTGTTCCTGAGTCGTATCTTTTTATAAGAAGCCCGTAATTTAGTAAGTAAAATGTTTCTCTGGGTTCTGTGAGCCACTTTGTGCAAGCAATTTAATTAAACCCAAGGCGAGGGTTGTTGGAACCTCCAGTTTATATGAGGCCTGTCCAGAAAGTATCCAGCCATGGACTATGAAAAATAGAGACATTTATATTGAAGCAGATACAAGATGCAAGAAACATTGCACGTAGGACAATGATACCTCAGTCCCCTTCAAAATAGGCACCCTGGAACCTCACACAGTTCTCCCAGTCCCCATCACCTGCCCTGACATGCTTTTCTGAATTTCATCAATGGTCTGAAAGTTTTTCCTTTTCAGAGGTGATTTTAGTTTTCAGAAAAGACAGAAGTCACAGCGTGCCAAATCTGGGCTGTGGCCGGGCTGAGTCACCTGGGTGATTTGATGTTTCACCAAAAATTCTGCATGAGATGTGATGCCTGAGTGGTGAAGCTGCCATTCACCAGTTGCCCATAGCTGTGGCCTTCTGAATCATGAGAATAATGTCTGCAGAGAAATGATCAAGCTTAACACAAAATTTGATGCAGATTTGTTGCTCTACTCACTCAGCCACACAGTACACATGCCCACTCAATGGCATTTGCCGCCCCCACTGACTAGTACAGTGAAGTCATCATTGTTCACACATGAGCATTCCAGTCCACTCTCCTTGGCTGCCAGGTTACATCATTGTTGCTCAAACCATTCTCATTATATTAAACGTGGTTAGACGTTTTCTGGACAGACCTCATATAGCAGGTCAGTCAGAAGCACATGTGAAAACATGGACTTGTGACTGGTGTCTGTAGTGTGTTGTGTGTAGTGGTGGTAGTTTCATAGGAGTGGGTGCTTAACCTGTGGGATCTAATACCCTCTCTGATTAGACAGTGTTAGAACTGAGTTGAATTATAGGACACCCAGCTGGTTTCCAAGAATCACTTGGTGTGGAGAACACCCTCCCATCCCCCAACCCACCTTGCATCCATGTTGGAATTGATACTTGAATCTTAAATTGGATTAGAGAATTTCATGGTCCATTCTAGTTTAAAAGTATTCATATTTGAAGGTACTGAGGGTAACTATTGCACCTCACATTTGTGCATCAGGTATGGTTTATGAAGTGTTTTCTCCAGTGCCAACTTACTTGCTCTCCTGTGAGAACAAGTTATTCTTTACTGTGCCTTCCACGGAGACTTGAACAGGTGCTGTGAAAAAATTGTTTGGAGAAATACGCTAATTCTTAACCTGAATTCCATAGCTATTCTGATAGCTGTATAGTGATATCTCATTGTGGTTTTCATTAGTGTTTTCCTGATGACTAATGATATTAAACACCATTTCAAGTGCTTATTTGCCATCTGTTACCCTCTTCAGTGAACAGCACCATGTTTTTTGCCATTTTGTAAATGGGATTGTTTATTTTTTTACTGGAGTTTGACAGTTCTTTATAGATATTATTCCTTTGTTGGATATGTGGTTTGCAAATATTTCCTCCTAGTCTGTAGCTTGTCTTTTCATATTCTGAAAAGGATCTGTGACATAGTAAACGGTATTAATTTTGATGAAGTCCGTTTTATGTGTTTTTCTTTTTATGGGTCATTTCTCATTTGGGTTATCGCAATAGGCCCACTGTTCTCTCTGCTTCTTCCGTTGCCTCTCAATAGCCTTTTCTCAACAGAACAATGGGAGATTTTTATGTAAAATGCAATTTTTCACTCAAAAGTCTTCAAGCTTTCCATGTCACTCAGAGTAAAAGCAGGAGTCTTGACTACAGCCTGTGTGGTCCCTCATGATCTCTGTAACCTCACCTCTCCCTGTCTTGCCTCTGGCCACACAAGCTCCCTTCATGATATTCAGACAGGCCAAGAAACCTCCGAACCAGGACTCCAGCCTCTTCATTTTGCCTGGAAAATGAACCCTTAGCTCTAAGCTCCCCTATTACCATCAGGTCTTACTTACACAGGACCTTTTCAGTGAAGACTTCTGTGACCTCCCATTTAACATAGAAAAGGCCCTCTTTTCCTATAGCCCCGAATTCAGGTTCTTGCTTTATTTTTCTGCATGGTACTTGTCAATATCTAACCTATTACATATGTTACTTAGTTTTAGAAATTGTCTATTTTCTCCCTAGAATTAAGCTCCTTGGGAGAAAATATTTTTATCCGTTTTGTTCATAAATGTTCACCTACAGGGTCTAGAGAGCCTGGCACATAACAGGGACTCAATAAGTATTTACAGAATGCAGAACAAATGAAGAAATGAAGGAATGACTGTATAAGTCCCAACCTAGCTTATACTTGCTGAGACAGACCCCGTGGTCCCAGTTTGGAGAACCTGAGGCGGTGCCACTGGAATCACCCGTCCTTTTTGGAAGACAGGTCCATTTCTTTTGGAAATTCAGGGTCTAACAAAGATGCCTTAAGGATCATTTGCCTTGGAGTGATGGAATTAGAATTTCTAATGAAATTTCAACTTCTACTGAAGTAATGGTTATTAATGATTACTAATGCTATTTGTTGAAAGGCTGATGGGAACATTATGGTGGAGGGACAAAGCCAACAGCAGCTGAAACCACTAGTCAATTTCAACAGCATTAAAAATGGGACAACTTTAGGTGCTTCTTGTCGTGATGTAATAGGAAGGTACATAGCACCCCTTATAAAGTAATATTGCGATAATAAGGAATTGAATCTAGATATAATCAGTTCCCTAGATTTAATAACATGTTTATAAGGAAATACAGGTAATAGGGGAATATCTTAAATGACATTACAGGAATGCAATCAGCCAACTCCAAACTGGAAAATTCTACAGGATAAACAACTTAGTTTCTTCAACAAATAAACAGCAATAAAGAAGGTGGGGCGGGCAGGGAACTGTTCTAGACTTAAAGATACATTGACCAATGGCAACATATGGACCTTGTTTGGATTTGAAATCAATGAACCAGGTATAAAAAAGACATTTTAACACAGCTGGAGGAAATTGGGTATGGCTTGGCTATTAAGTGTTATGAAGAAATTATAGCTAAATCTGTTGGGTGAGATAATTTGCTGTTATGTTAAAAAAAGTTTTTGTCTGTTGAATACAAATACTGCTACATTTAAAGAGAAACGATATAATGTCCGAGATTGCTTCAAAAACCTAAGTGTGTGTGCGTGTGTTTGTGGGTGTGTACAGGACAAGAATGACAGAATATTGATAATTGTTGAAAATTGGGGAATGGGTTCACTAAACTGTGTTCCCATTATATAATTCTCTTCACTTTCTGATGGAAAATTTCTGCCACAAAAAGGTTTAAAAAATCTCCTTTGCCCCTTCTTTTCCTGGGATTCTCCAAGAAACAGGAAGGTGAATCTCACCAGCAAACCCGCATAAGGCTGCATTTGTCTGATCTTCACTTTTCCTGTGCCTGAGACTTTAAGGCTTTCTATGGTGCCCTTTCAAATTTGGACCCACCTCAGTCCACTGGGTATTTCTAACATTAGCAGTGACTTCTTGGTGTTTACCTCAGCCGTGTATACCAGCCCTCCCATTGCATCATGGCCACTGCCTCAAAGTGAGGTGTCTAATTTTAGACGGGAATCACGAGGATCCAGATGGTTCGCCACTTATAACTGGTATAAATTTCAGCCTACAAGCAGAGGTGTGCAAAAAACAGTATGAACATTTCTTTTATAAATTCACTTACTTTGTATTTTAAGCCTTGATTCTGCAGGTGTCCAGTTTGGAATTCCACCCATTCCTATTTGGAAATCACACAGGGCCTGGGTTTGACGGAGGGGGTGACCCATGGTCACTGTTTACTGGAGCGCACAGTTGTAGTTTTGATGCCCACCAGCTTGGTTGCCATGCCCCCTTTAGATTGGGTGGCCCCCCTGCCAAGGGTGGGGCAGGTTACCAAGATTCCGCTTGCACGCACAATACAGCCATGTCCTCTTGGAGCTTTTGCCACATCTACCTCCCCAGCTTCACTTGAGAAGTCTCTTCTCCGTGATCTCTACACATTTCTCTCTGACTTAATTAGCACCTCTCAACCCTAGTAGGGGAAGTAGGGAGTAGCTAATTTCAAAAATCCTGCTTCTGTTTCTGCTCAAGCATCCTGTACTTCTATGGAGCTCGGGGTTTTAGAAGCAAAAGCAAAGGTTATCAGCATGCTATTATTGCCTCCAGCCTGGCCATCCCCCTCCTCTGGCAGATAAACACAGACTGCTACCCACTTGAATGCAGAAGAGAAAGGGTAAAACAAAGGGAGAAAAGAAAAGAAATGACACAGGAACAGATTAACGTCTCAAAATATCCTGCCACACTTGAAAGATGCAAGAGTTGAATTCATGGGAGAGGTTCCATTGGGATAAAAGGAATTGTTCTTGAAAAGGGAGTGTGTGCAGTGGAAGGACTGTTGGGCCTCAGTCCACAGAATGCTCTGATGTCATCCCCGAGGTCACAGAGTTCTGCTGTGGGCCCGGCAACCTTTGAGCCTTAACAGCCTGGCGTTGTGGTGAGCGCTGTGGCCACTCTGCGGGTTCTCTGAGGGGTCTGAGTTCTTCAGCCCTTTAGTAGACTCAACTCTTTTTATTTGGGCTGAATCATTTCAATGGACATTGTGAGAGCCAAGATGGGCCAACCTGTAGGGAGAAGGAGGAGATGGATGTTAGGCATCTTCTAAGGGACTCTTCTAGTTGGCGCTATGAAACGGCAACAAAAGAGGAAACATTTGGAAGATAAAGAGTCCCAGGAAACTGGTGAGAAGGGAGGAGGTATGGGAAGGGAGAAGGGTGGGGCAACTTGTCTGAGGCCCACAGATGGCTGCCAGCCTGTCTTCTCTAAGAGGCTGGGGCTGAGGAGAATGTGTCACCTGCGAAGTTGGGAGGGAGAGACCTGGTATTGGCTGGTACTGCCACGTCCATCCCGAGGGTCCTCGTGGTGTGAGATGGCACAGAGAGGCCAGATATCCGTGGCAGATGGAAAGTCAGCCCCGTTGGCCTGAGCTGTGCTTTCCTAGGGCTGCTTGGGCCCAGAGCTACATCGGACTCCTAGAAGGCTGCGGTCCCACTTGCACAGACTCAGAGGTGCAGCTTTTCTTAGTCCCCTCCTTTCTATTCTCTTTATTTGGTCTTACCCTGTGGTCACTGGGCAGGTGGTGTAAAGGACGCTGCTCGAGATCCATGAGATGCTCTGTGCATTTTACCCAAGAGGATAGAGAAGCCCAATGAGTTAAAGGCCATGCTGAAAAATATCTTCAGGAGTGAAATGCCTGTTTGAAAGGAGATTGTTTGTCTAGGGAAGGCATCATATTGAAAACATGGAGATTTTTTTCCTTCAGCAGGAAGAATTGACCAGTTGATCAATGGGAGTTTGTGAATCCACAGGTATGGGCATCCCAGAGATCAAGGGGAGGGAAGGGCCTTCCAGAGACTGAGACCAAATGGACGAGGGTGAGAAGTGTTGTCAGGGCTCTGTGGGGAGAGCTGAGGGCCGTGGATATACTTCGCAGGCCATGGGGTGACTGTGTCCATTAAATGTAAACTAGTAGCTTGCCCTGAGAAGGGGGGCAGGGTCACATGTAGGAGGTGGTGCAGAATAGAGCCCAGAGATCCAGCTCCAGGCTTCTGTTCCAAATTGGAGCCCAGCAGCTTCCTTGAGGCCCAGGGCCCTGAAGGTGATAGGATGAGCCCTGGGATCAGAAGCCTGGACAGTAGGCAGATTTCCAGATAGTAGCTGGGACAGGATTGGGAAGGCAACAACTCTCTCCGTCCCTTACACTTCAGAGTCTTTTTGTCTATGTGTATGTTCGGTGAGGAGCTGTGGGGAGAATACTGGTAGAGCGCTCATTGGATGTGTAGTCTGTGTGAGAAGGGTCCTGTCATCATGCCTGGACCTGGGTGACACTCAATACATGTAAGAGCATATACAGAACCCTTGTGAAGGGTGTTCCATGAGACAGTCACTCATACAGACATGTACACTGTGATGGAGAAAAAACATCACTCACCTCCACACACAACTTCTTTATATACACGTATCCCTCCGGTACTATGTTCACCTATGACTCCTGTGTGTACTTTCCTCTCTTCCCACAGCAAACTCTGGGGGCTGTACATATATCTATAATTCTATCTAAATCTGCATAGAAATATATAGTGTATCCTCAACTATCATACAAACACAGCTGCTCCCAACTCTCTCTAAATGCCCCTGTAAGAATCAGTCACATGTCATGCATGCCAACCACACAACACGTTGTGTGCAGTAATACCAAACCTGCTTTGCACAAACCACCAAAAACACAGATTCACCAACCCTTATCGTGGTTGCCGGTAGAGTGCTATAGAATGTCCAGTTAAATTCAAATTTCAGATAATCCACAAATAATTTTTTAGGATAAGTATGTCCCAAATATTATAACCCAAATATTGCATGGGAATATCTACACTGAAAATTATTCATAGTTTATCTGAAATTCAAATTTAACTGGTGTCCTGTATTTTTGTTTGTGAAACCTGGCAGCCCTTATATGCTGACCACCTGCTGGCCCATTAGGTGCTTCCTGTATTTCTGTTTACTGTCTGACTTCCCTCACTAGAATGTTTCGCATTTTCAGAGCCTAGAATGGTAAAATAGTGCCTGCTACATAGTCGTTGTTCACTGAATATTGTAAGTGAATGAATGAATGAGTGAATATAGACCACAAATATAAACCATGCCATATAATCAGGGAAGCACTCCTGAGCTGAGAACACAAGCCATGCACGCAATCTCTCTATAAACATATACAGACCTTCCTGCCGTGTTCACCACACCAGTCCCCCACTTATCAAATACTTAGCTGGTGTACCTCACTCTCACACTCCTGACATAGTCACAGTCGCCACTCATGCCTACATTCCTAACAAGACACTGATAAGTATTGATTATAATATAATATAGATTATAACTGAATCCTGGAGAAACCACTGAGAACTGGAGTCTGAGCCATGTGTTCTCACTGCACCTGAAAGAAGCCAGCCGCTCAGTAAACATTTGTTGGAGGAATGAATGATGCACAAACATGCCCAACCGACCACATCTCTGAGGCTTTCATCCTTTTCTCAGGAATCTTGAGGTCACAAGAGGATGCCCCTCAGCTTGGACCGACCAAGGTGGCCAAAGGCGGTGGCGCAGGGGCAGAGGATGTCTCCTCTGCCTCCGAATACTTTTCCTGTGTCTCCTCGCCAAGCAAACTCATCCATGGCAGTACAGGTGTGGGGCTCCTTGGTTGCATGTCAGGAGGTACAGAGACCCCAGCAAGAGCCTCAGAGGAAACCCAGGGCAATCGGAGCAGCTGGGGAGGGCGGCAGAGCCGTCAGCAGAGCCTGGGCATGAGCTCACTGTGGGAGTGAGCCCTGGTGCGAGCCTGGTGGCGAAGTTAGGGAGTAGGGGCCAGAAAGGTCTGGGCTTGAGGGACCAGATTAAGCACCATCAGGGGAACATGCAAACTTTGCCTTTACCTTTGCTTCCAGAGAAGGGCCACGTTCCTCAGCACAAGCCCTCCTCATGGGAATGGGACCGGCAGCCCAGGCCCACACACCTCACGCATCCTACCACACTCTATGCATATCCATTCTTAGCACACACACAAAACCCAAGCACATGCCCCACAATGCCATTCTCCTACAACGTGGCTCCCATTCCACGAATAACACTGCAGTGATATCAAAAACTCACATCCCTCTCACAGCACACACCCCGGCAATGTCCCACATACCACAGCCCTCACCACCATATACAGACACCCTTTCAGGATGCCTACACACACAAATGAGAAGCCCACAGATGACACCAGGTATACCACCCCATAGTATGAGCAACAAACAGCAAGCTCGTCACACAGCCACGTCATACCATAGTCCCTCTCTCCTATAATCGTTCCCTCAGCTTCCAGCAAGCCCCGTGCACATTCTTATGTTTCTAATTTCCTTTTCCAGGAATCCAGAAGTCACTTCAAAACAGTCCCCAGCATAGATCAACCCGAGCCCATGTTCAGGAACAAGGGGAGACTTCTCTCCTCTCACCACGTGTCTCTGTATCGCCCCCTTCATCCGATAAGACCTGTGTGACCTCTCAGCACATAAGCAAAGAGAAAAGAGGCATGAAAGTGTACTACATGCAGGTACAAGTGAAAAAGGGCGTGGCTCTCTCCTGGGAGACAGAGGAAACCCCAGAGTCACTAAAGAAGCTGAGGATGGAAGAAGTGAACCTTCCGGAGAATGTGCGGGTAGGTACGCCCCCCTCCGACGTGTCCACCAGAAACCTATGTGACAGTGAGACCAGTGAAGAGGCAAAAGAGCATGAGGAAAGAGGAGAGTCAAAGAGCCCACCAGGACTACCCACAGTTGAGGAGATACCCAGGGCCAAGACACCTGACTGGCTGGTGACCATGGAGACTGGCTTCAGGTGCATGGCCTGCTGCAGGGTCTTCCCCAGCTTGGAGGCCCTCAAAGAGCATGTGCAGTTAGGGGTTAGGGAGGGCTTCAGCTGCCACGTCTTTCATCTCACCATGGCTCAGCTGAGGAGCAGTGTGGAATCAGAGAAGATCCAGGAGGAGGAGGAGGAGGAGGAGGAAGAGGAAGAGAACGAGGAGGAGAAAGAGAAGCAAGAAGAAAAAAAAAAATGAGGGGGAACAGCTCATGGCGTAAGGGCTTCACACGAGGAGGCCCTGGAGCAAATCAGTGTCCAGGCTGTTTCATTCTCCAAAGGACAGCAAGTGAGTGAGGGCTGCAGCTGCTGAGGGCACTGTGCCTTCTCCTAGCCAGTGCCGTCTGTCCAGTCCAGGCCCAGGCCTCCCTATGGGGGCGTTGGGGGCTGTATCAGGTCAAGGAACAACTGAAGGGTGGGGTGGGGGTGGAAACGGAGCCCCTTCTTTCCCAGGCAGTTAAATAAAGTCATGACTATAAGTGGGAATTTATCCTGAGCTTTTCAGCTCCTGCAGGAAGTTCTAAGAATTTCCAAGGGCTAACAGAGCACCTTCCTTCTGTAACTAAGAAATGTCTTCATCTGTTTCGGTTTTCACACAGCAGCTGAGATTGCAGGCCAGAAGACCCTGGAAGACTTACCTGGGGAGAGGTAAGGCCTGAGGCTGGCACGGTCTTCTGAGCCTACATCAAGGCGCCGAGGAATCTCAGGGAAGGGGCTGCAGGGCTGCACTGGGTTACCCAGTGTGCCTCTGGAGCTGCACTGACTTGTGGCATGTCTGATGCTTCCTGGGAACTGACTTCCATGGATTTATCAAGAAAGTGGAGGATTTTGACAGGAGCTCACCGAGAGTCTCCACGATTGACCTGAGGGTCAGGAGTGGCCTGAAGAAAAGACAGGGCTTAGCAGGACCGGAGGTTTAGGGCTGAGAGCCTTTGGCCTGAGCTGGGATCTCACTATGGTCCAGGGACACAGTCCCTTGAGAGAAAAGTGGAATGTGTAGAGGGAGATACATGAAAATGAGTTCCGTCATAAGACATCTGGAAATGTTCTAGAACATTTAGTTTGCTGTACGTGATCTGGAAACAAACGGTGGTGTGTGTGGCCTCTGAACTTTAAGACAAAGCAAAGGGTAACTCTGGCTAGTAGGGCTCATATCACTTCTTGCCTTTTCCTCTTCTTTCTGTTTTGTTTTCTCACTTCCAGGGAGAAGCAAGGGTCATGGAGATAGTAGTGGAAAGAATGCCAGTGGTGTGAAGGAAGATGAAGGGACCAGCACTCAGCCTAACATAAAACACTATGTGCAATAAAGGCAGTTTTCAAAAACTTCCCTGGATATAGTCATTTTTTTAGATTAAAATTTTTTTATATTGTATAATTTTATTTTTAATTACAATTTACATTCAATATTATTTTGTATTATTTTTTGGTGTACAGCATAGTGGTTAGGCAATCACATATAATACTTTACAAAGTGTTCTCCACCCTGCCCCGCCCCCACCATATTTTTAGTACCCACCTGGCTCTATACCTAGCAGACACATATTTTAATTAAATTTATCTTATCCTATTTTATCTTATCATCTTATTTACCTACGCATCATCCACATTTGTCTCTCCAGTGGTTTATGAAAGAGGTTTCCCAAAAGCACCAAAGGTATCTACCATCCTTTTGCAGAAGCAGCAGTATCCAACCTCTAGGATTGTTTAGGCTTGCGTGCGACTGTTTTGCAAGGCTGGATACCAAAGCTACCCTGAGTCCAGATGGAGCATTTGGAAAGCAGCAGGTGCGGTGGAAACCCAGGTCTAATAGGTCCTGATTGAAAGCACTAAGAAGAGAAACTTCAGAGGCCTGAAGGGTGGTCTGCATGTGTCCCAGGACAAAGGAGAAATCGCTCGGTCTTGAAGCTGTCCATGAGACAGGTTCCTCCTGAAATGGTGACACTTTGTTACAGCCCTCAGAAAGAGGCCATCTGACCACAATTAGGAATTGGAGGAAGAGATCGCTGTATTAAGAGTGTGAACCAGTGAGCTCCGATATTTCCAGTTCGGACATTCATCTTTTAACTTCTAAATTAATTCTTATTCTAGCCTCTCAAGATTTTGACCCAGTCACCTCTGAACTTCATCCTCACACCACTTCTATCACCCATGGGAACTAAAGGCATCTAGCAGGTACTGAAGATGCATGAGGTTGCCCACTGTCTTAAGGGTGAGGGGGAAGCAATGTGTCTTCCTAATCTGAATAGGGGGTCAAAGCCAGGCTTTAAAGGGACTGAAGGAGTTAGAAGGAAATAATTTGAAGTTCAGAGGTTTTGTCAGTTTAAACAGAGTAAGGTATAATTCCAAAGTCCCATGGATTTCTTTTCTTCAGGACGTGTAGAGAATCTTCCACAGGGCTTTATTGAATCAACAATGGTCGCTTTGATCTGGTGTTGTCAGTATTATTTTGGCAGCAATAATAAACCAGCTGCTTAATTGGTTTCATGCTTCCCAGTCTCTCCATCCCAGAC
Source organism: Mormoops blainvillei (assembly GCA_004026545.1). NCBI lineage: Eukaryota > Metazoa > Chordata > Mammalia > Chiroptera > Mormoopidae > Mormoops > Mormoops blainvillei. The sequence goes on along the minus strand of PVJD01006399.1, from coordinate 10,788 downwards.
ATCATCTGTATATGCTCTTCTCTCTCTTTTTTTTTTTTGAAAAGATTTTCTTTACTTATTTTCAGAGAGAGGGGAAGGGAGGGAGGAAGAAAGGGAGAGAATCATTGATCAATAACCTTTTGCACACGTCCAACGAGGGACGTAGCCTACAACCCAGGCATATGCCCTGATGTGAATCAAACCGGTGACCTTTTGTGGGATGATGCCCAGCCCATTAAGCCAAGCCAGTCATGGCTATACCCACATCTCTTGCCTCAAGATGCCTAGTGCCTCCTTTAACTGTCATTCCAAAGAGTTTAGAATTTGAGGTATATGCTAGCTACCCTTTCGTACTCATTCTCTGACCCACTTTGTGCACTCTGTAATCTTCACCTTTGTTCCTTTTCATCTGCTGTTGAGTCTACCAGGAATTTCTCTTTTCCTAGGTCTACAACATTTCCTTTCCTTTCCTTGGAATGTTTAACTTCTCTCGCCCACTGACTGCTTGAATAAACACGCAGGGTTTATTCCACGTAAATTGGTAGGATATCGGTTATAAAATGTGGGTTCCCAATACTGCTCCTACTGGGACAGAGACATGCCTGTAAAGCATGGAGGGCCATAACATGAGGACCTGTAGGTAGGATCGAGAGCATTGCAGCAAGTGTATTATCTCACAAGAACTGCGCTGACCCTGAAGTGGAGAATTGAGGCCTGCCGCTTGAATGCATTTCTAAGAGGGCTGCACACATCTGTCACACCAGATCTGATGGTGGGGCCACTAAGAAAACGAATTTTGAATAAGAGCTTGAATCGGTGCTCGAATGAGGTATTCAGAGAAGTTTGAAGGATTCTAGTAAAGTAGATGTAACTGAACTCCCTTCCCTGAAGTCAGCTTAAATGTACTAGAACAGAAAATGAAAATAGTTGGGGATTTCTCACAAATAACTACGGGCCGCAATCTTTGCCACACCGACTATCTGGGAGGTGCAGCCAGGCATGGCCCCCCTGGCTTCTACTCACTCACTCTCTGAGTTTCCCAGGTGTCTGTGTTTGGGGGTTGTGGCTGCAGTCAGTGGTCAAGTGCAGGCTTGATGGTGTCAAGATACTGATTCTGACACTGGGCGTAAGGCTTCTCAAGCACATTTTCCGTGTCCCTGGTCACACTGATCTCTCTTCCTCAATACTTCCCTCCTTCTCTTTCTTACCTCCCAGTGCAGAGAACAAATTTATTATTTGTTCACAGGAACCTCTATTGTTCTACTGTGGCTTTTGCTTTTAACATTCCAAAGCCAAGAGTTTTTCTCTTTTCTCCTTTAATTGTGCACAGTTTTTACCTGCCTAATGCAATGAACTCAGAGTACTTAGCTGACAAGACGGGGGGAAAGTCTAGAAGCAAAAAGATATAATAAAAAGTATTCCAGTTAATTTTTCACAGCATTATCTAGTTATACATATTTAAAATTTAGGAGTGATATAGAAATATTTTATTCATAAAAATTTCAAATGATGTTAAAGTAAAATAAAAGACCCTTTTCATAATACTCCAATCCCATTCTCAAGCATATTTACTTTTGCAGAGATTTTTATTATTAGCTGTTTGATTTCAAGACCTTTGGTCCATGCATTTACATACATAGGTGTTTTATATATGATATCTAGCTTTATAGAGATTTTTGATTCATAAATTATATCATGTGTTCTAAAATCAACATTTTTTACTTCTGTTCAAGATGGTGGTGTAGGTACACATAGCTCACCTCTTCACACAACCACATTAAAATTACAACTGAAATATAAAACAACCATCACTCAGAACTGTCAGAAATTGTTGAATGGAAGTCTGGTTTTAAAGAAACCACACCCACCCAGACCAAGCTGGCAAGCTGGTGCCATATCTGAGACTCCATCAACCTGGCTCACATTGTTTGACCTGCCTTGGAGGTCCACAGAGACTCTGCCTCACCCAACTTATCTAAAACACAGACTAAGCAAACAAGAAGAACAGAGGTAGAACCACAGATACAGAGAGCATTTTGATGGTTGCCAAATGGGAAAGGTGTGTGGGGGAATGGGTGAAGAGATGAGGGGATTAAGAAGTACAAATAGGTAGTTACAGGATAGCCATGGGTGTGTAAAGTACAGTATAGGACATGGAGAAGCCAAAGAACTTAAATGTATGACCCATGGACATGAACCATGGTGGGGGATTGCCTGAGGGAGTAGGGGATGCTGGGTAGAGGGGGTGCAAAGGGGGAAATATCAGAACAAATGGAATAGCATAATCAATAAAATATAATTAAAGAAAGAAAAAGAAAAAAATAAAATCAGCATTTTTGATTGGAGACCTTTTAATTTTAAGTAATGTATTATTTTTTATTTTTCTCTTTTATTAATTTTTGCCAGTGTAGAGAAACTTGATTTTTAAAATTTATTGATCTATCTACCTGCCTTATTGAACTATGTTATTAATTTCTATTAGATTATGTGTGGATTTCATGGGGTTTCCTAGACAAATTGATGATATTAAATGTAAGTAATGTATTCTCTGGATAAATTTAGTTCATTATAATGTAATTTATAATAATTTTTAAAAATTGGCCTTTTCTACACCTTTTTTTGATGTCCACCCTCCCCAAAGATAACCATAAAAAATCTGCAGGTATTCAGTCTATGTTTAATTATTTTCTTGCATATATATTTACATATATACACATATATGTATCCATAAGCAATATGTAAAATTGATTTAAATATTTACAGAATTTATCATAATCTAACATCTTTTTTCTTTTTTTAACAGGTTCAGTTATTTAATTAGGTTTTTTATACAAAATTTAGAACTTCCTTTTGTGTGGATAAAGCCCATTTGTGAGAGCAAACACAGAGCAGAGGAATATCTTTGATTTTTGGCAGAATTTGTGAGTCCACGGCTTTCTGATCAACCTTGTGCTGCTCTAGAATCTCGTATTTCTCTTTCTTTGTGTCAAAGATCTCCCCATCCTGGTGTCTGGGCTAGTGTCAGCTGCTTCTTCTGGAAGTAAACATCTGTGAGATGTTTGGGGATTTTCACACCACTGATACCAGTTTTGGTGGAGGGTGCGATGACAAATTTCCATTGTGTTCTGTGCAGAGGAACTTGATTGAGGGACAGAGGTTCGCTCACGAGCAGCGAGCTGCTGCTCAACTACTTCAGGAAAACCACCCTCTTGCCTCTGTGGCACCCAGTGAGGTGATTGGAATGTTCCTGAAGTGATGCTGGTCCGCAGTTTTCTCACATGCTGACTGAAGGGTTTCTTGCTGTGGCTCAACAGCTTTCGAGGTACATCTTCAGTAGGATAGTATCAGGCATTTTGCAAAGTGTAACCACTCAGGTACTACCACTGTTGTCACTAACAACTGGTTTTGTGACAGTAGCAAGAACTTTCTCCTTTTTTTTTTTTTTTTCAGTCCTGGATTCAGCTGCTGAGTACTTCCTCGTGTACATGGCCTTTTGGGAATACAGAGCCTACTGGGAATTCCTCTGACCAGGACAGGGTTTCGGCTGTAGTAGAGCTTCTATCACAATAGGAAAAAATAGAAAAGGCACAATAACCGGGGGACCAGGGACACCAATGAGCAATCCTGCTGTGCGATATTAGTCCACAGCTTGAGAGTGACAAAGGTAGCCGAACCAAGCTCAGGAAGGAAAGGTGGTATTTGAAGAGAAGGTCTAAGTTGAGGGTGTTTTTCCAGATCTTGATGAATAAAATCTAGTTCTTGTACCTCAAGCATTTTCCGAAGTCCTGCTCGTTTATGAAGGTGGCCAATGGTGCTGGGTTCACTCAATGAAGGAACCATGTACCCCCATGATCTCATTACTTGCTCACACTTGTCCACCTCTGATATACACTCTGCAAGACTGATCTTCCCCTGAAACCACTTTCCACCTGCTACTGTCATCTCATGAGCACTTACTGTCACTCCCCAATGTCCTTCTAATAAGCCCTTGTAGTGCACTTATAATTTGATAATCATGCTTCTCACCGTATTCTCAGCAACTTCTGAGAAAATATACCCACTTTATACCATAGTCCTCACACATCAATAATCTTTCTAATTTTGTAGTTTCAGGTTAACACATTTTTAAGGTCCCTTCTTATGTCTCTACTATCCTGACTCCCGCCCCCTTTTTCTCTCTATATCATTAATTTTTAATCTCCTCACAAACACTTAAAGCTTATTCCTCACAATTTAGAGAACATTTATCGAAAAGGAATAACCTCACAGGTGTTCTTGCAGTTATGGAAGCTTTCCTGTCTGACAACCCACAAAAGCAGGCCCACGGAAACATGCAGGTGACTTCAAACCCTTCTAGAACAAAGCCCATCCTCCCAAATTCCTCCCTGCTGACTAGAGGCCTTGGACAACCGAGGCAAAGCTCAAGTCCTTGCCTAAACTGAGCTTTGGATTCACAGCCAAGTAAGATGATTTAGATAAAAATTGGGGATAAATTTGTCTCAAAATCCACTTAAATAGAAAACCAAAAAAAAACAAACAAACAAAAAAACAAAAAAAGAAAAATTGGAAGAAAATTCCACATAAAACACCTTAGACAATGGTTCCATTTCTCAGACTATGAAGAATGTCTACTGCACACTGTAAAGATTCCCGGTTTTTAATCTGTACCAAGGTGTGTTGCGTGTGTGTTTAAGATTATGGTATGTTGGAGTTGTGGATAAAGTTGAAGGACTATTATGAGCTCTAGTTACATAGCCAGGCAAGTTTAGCCAAGTCACCCACTGCTGTCTACAATAGCTGCATCAGGCCTGGCAGATTCTAGCTGCTTCTGCCATGCGTTTTGGAGCAACCTGTAAGTCCAGAGGCTTGGCGTTTCCACTGTAGGTTTCTTAGTTGATGTTCCACTTTGAGATTTCCTGGTCTGATCACAGTGCTGCCCAGAATCTGACCTAAACGCTCTGTCGTTCTGGGCGCTCAGAACTCTCTTCTTGTCGTCCCTGGGTAATATTTTTCCTAGTCTTTCGGCCAACTGCTTCCCTCTTTGGGGCATCCTACTTTTTTTCTCAAGAATGTAAGGCCCCTTGTTTTTGCACAGTAGATTTTGATGGCTTTTTAAACCTAGAGTAAGAATCATTATCAATAGAACAATTAGTTTACCCTTTTTGAGGGGTCATGAGAATTTAATCTTTAATCTTCTCTGATAAGGAGGGGAAATATGATAAAATTAGCTAACAATTACTGAAAAAGCATCATGAGCCAAGCACTCTTCTAAGCATTTGTACAAACTATTTGATTAGTCCACAGAATGAGGCAGATGCCATTATCATATCGTAGGATGAGCCCTGTCTGGTCTAAGCCATTGTGGGCACAACCCCTAGAACCTTCCAGGAACTCTGTTGTTCTGCAGACTTGGGTTCATCTGGGACCAGATCACACTAGCCTATAGTATATAAGAGAGAATAAGGAATTTCTTCATGCCTGAGGTTACTGTACAGTGTAGTCATGTTAGGTACTAAGAAATTCCAAGATCAACGAGGTGCACCTGGCCAAAGAAAGTACACCTATGTAGTTGTTCTGTGTGCAGAAAGCCTCTGGCTCAGGAGAGTTCTCAGCTGGTTCTGTTTGTTCCTACCAAGTGCAGGTACACTCCCATCATCAACCTCTAGGTGTTTGAGCCATCTCAGAACTCAGAGGTTTATGAATGTCCTGGCATAGTGGACATAGAGTAAGTTGGATGGGCCCTCTGGGTACTCCTCTTGCTAGGGAGTCATGGGAAGTGCTGGCTGCTGGGGACACATCGGTGCATGCAGGCAAGAAGAGGGGGCTCAGGGTGCTTGCTCTGCACTGGTGTGTGCATTCCCTTCTAGTAGATTCTCTTGTCCAGGCACGCCAACCTCCCTCAGAAAGAATCCTTTCATCTCAAGAGGGAGATGTTTGCCTCATTCTCCTTCATCATCTCCTCCCCAGTCTATGGTCATTGTGAGTTGTTCCCATTCCACAGCCTCTCTCTCTCTCACTTCATCTCTGTTCTAGCCTACCTCCCAGAGTGGCCTGCATACTCAATGGTATAGATCAAAAGTTAGCAAGAAATACCAGCAATTCCAAAATAACAATACAGAAATACCAAGACCATTTATCCTGCCACATTTTAAAAAATTACATAAAAAGTGTATTAGATGTCTCAGTGTCAAAATTCAAATGATATAGAAATTGAATAATGCAATTTTTTTCTTTACTCCTTCCCCAATTTATCCCAATCCTCTGTTAATATGATTAACCTTTTGGTATATAAACTTTCAGGCTTTTTTTCTATTCACACATACACTTTTTTTTCTCACACAGGTCACTTCCAACATCCTGTGATCCTAGGGTTCATGCTCTTTCACTGAGTCAGCCCCGGTGAAACAGCCCTTGTGATGGAGAAATACTTCCAGTAGCTAGTGGTAAATACCTTCTGAGTGCTTATTCTGTGTCAGGTACTCTTCTAATGGTGTTATATATAATTATCATATATAATTTTTACAACATACCCATGTAATAGGTAAGATTATGAACCCCATGTGACAGATAAGTTCATATAAAGTGCAGATAAATACCCAGAGGCCAAGCGACTGCCTGAGACATTAGAGCAAGTCAAAGTCCATGCCTTTCATCACTTGGTGCTGTTACCTCCACCTAGGAGACTTGATGATTTTGCCACTAAAATATTTAAATATCATGATACATTTTTACATCTCTAAAACAAGCATGGGGTTGCTAGATTGGCTAACTAAACTACTATTTTTAAAGACCCTTATGCAGCCACAATGAAGGTAAGACAGGGACTGTAAGATTCAGGATGTCCAACTAACTTTTAAAAATAGCTTCTTGAATATAATTTATGTAATATCAAGTCTGAGATATAGTCCAAATAGTAACAGAAAAATGGAAATATGTAGAAAGTACTTAAAGTTGACAACTACTGGGACTGTAGTATTATCGGGACCAAGGTGGATACCCATAGAAGAACTTGCTTTCTCTATCAGAGGCCTTTGAAAGAGCTTCACCCACTGCTGAGGTCCCTGGAGCAGTTGCTCAGCTCACTTCTTAATACAGAAGCATTTCCCAATTTGATAGAATCATAAAGAAGCCTTAAATTTGGTTAGCAGTTCTACATTCTTGATGCAATAATATTTTCAGAGTGTGGGAGGATATCATGCTATGAAAGTACCCTTAGAGAGATTTGCTTATTAAGTTTGGCTTTTTCTATCTTTCTAATACTTTCTTTTTTTTTTTTTTTTACTAAACACCAGGCAATTCTCTTTATTTTTCAGATTCATGTTGTCCTTCCTTTGACTAATAAACTTTAAAATACTTTTTATAACTTATTGAGGTTGAAAAAAATAAGTATCTCTTTAAAATAAAGAAGATAATGACAAGTAGAAAAAGCCCTAAAATTGAGGGTGCACTTCATCATAGCCAATTAATTGGAAGGCAAATTTCATGCTCAGTATTCAGGGTGTATAAACAGAAGTCAAGGATTCTCTGGGACATCCCTGGGATCCTGAAGAGTCTCCACCATTCTGATGAGTTGGATTGACTGGTAAAATATTGAAGGTTTATTTAAATTTGAATGTCAGAAAAACAATGAATACATATTTAATAAAAGTATACCCCAAATATTGCATAGGACTTACACCAAAATAATTATTTTTATTTATATGAAATTCAAATTTAACTGGGTGTCCTATTTTTTTTTTTTTATTGATTAAATCTGACAACCTTACTGATGAGCCACGGTGAAGGCAGCTCAGGGATGGTGCACACTGGCTGTTGCACTGTCACACATTAGTTGCCTGAGGATATTGAGATATAGTGTGGAATCCTTTGTAGATGATAGCTCAGAGCCACGGCCAATTCTTGATGGCAAATACTTCCTTGGAATTCCCTGAGGTGGGGTGAGCCCTCATCTAAATGTCCCGTTAGTAAGTTTGTAAGCCCATCTTCAGTGGTTAGCCCCAGAGTCAGTCTCATTCTCACATCCATGTTTTCACTTCAAAATGAAATCTTCCTGGAATTAGCTGCATGTGACTGACAAGAGATGAGGAGGTATGTGAAACTTGGGGTTAACTAACATAGCTTTTACCATTTATGAGTAAAGGTTTGCTGTCCTGGAAGATTTAACAGGGGCAATGTGAAAGGTTACAGATGCCCTGATAGACAGAGATAGTTTTGTTATATGAAGGGCCCCCCTGCACCCCACCAAAAACCCAGAATTGTCTTCTGGAGGGCAGACCCCTGGTAGTACAAACTTCCTCTGCTAGATTAGTGTTCTAGGAACCCATCTGTTTCAGTGCACCAGCTGGCATTGTTGTGAGAGGCTGTGTATGGCTTCAGTGAATTTTTTTTGAAGACTCTTTCAACGTGTTTTTGCCCATTTCATGATGGGTGATTTACAAGTGCACCTGCCCACATTGTGTTGTGTTCAGCAGTTTTTAACCCCAAATGACACACCCCCATGTCCCACCCTTCCTATTCATCTGATCTTGCCCTGCCCAAACAACTTTTTTTTGTTTGTTTCCTTGGGTGAAAAAAGACCTCAAAGGGAAACATTTTGCGGATGTGGAAGAGGTGAAACAAAAAATGGCAGAGGCACTAAAAGGCATCAAAATCGATGAGTTCAAAAACTGTTTTGAACAGTGGAAACATCGCCTCAATAGGTGTGTTGTATCAAATGGAGTGTATTTTGAAGATGACTGAAGTTTAGACATGTGAGAATAAGTCACAATTTCTTATTAATAAATTTCAGGTGTTTTGGGTTCTCCTCTTATACTTCTGGATGTGTGACCTCCCTTTAGTGGTTCACAGAATGAAGACCTGGTTTTAGACAGACCCAAGTTTGGATGTTTCTGGGGGCCTGGTAAAGGTCTTAGTTTAAACTTTGCCTTTTATGGCTTCTGAAGACATAGTTCTAAGAAGAGAAATCATGGAAGGGGGCTTGGCTTCGTCTACTGTGCAGGCTTTTATGTTTAATTTTATCCAGTTTGTGTTTCAATGGTGGAGCTTATTTGCAACTATGGAGGTCCAGAAAATTCTCTGAGTGCTCTTTGGACTTTCACTCTGAGAGAGAGAGAGAGAACAGGGCTGAGGCTATAGAAATGCTGTGAATTTCTGACAAGGGATTTCCAAGGACCCAAGGCTTGATGCTGCTCCCTGAAGTAGGCAAAGCGATTTTCATCCCTTTTGTGGCCTCTCTTAGCAGTGTGAAAGGAAGCTGTTATACCTGGCTCAGAGGGTGTTATATGTGGTAGGAGAAGACGGTCATATTTAGGTAATACTGGTATTACTAGAGTCAAAGAAAACAAATTATCTGAAGTGTGGATGTCTGAGATGGGAAGGATGTTGCTGAAATTTCACAAATGCTATAGGACCAGGGAGTATCACCAGAACAGGTTATAATTTGGGTTGTAGGTAAGAGGGTGAGGGATGGAATAGGGATTGACCTCATATTACTGGCCAGCTTCCCATCCATCCATCCATCCATCCATCCATCCATCCATCCATCCATCCAATTGGTATTTATTGAATTCCATGTGTCAGGTGCTATGTTAGGTTTTGAGACACAATAGTGAAAAAAACTTCTCAGTCTTTAAGGAGTTTATAGTTCAGTCAGAGAGCCTGACAAATAAGTAGGCAATTATGAGATAGGAAAAGCCATTTGATAGAGAAAGGAGGGCCTTTGTGAGTGAAAATAGGTGGGTCAATTAGTTAAACTCAGTGGGGGTTGGGAGACCCAAGGGGCCTTCTTATAGAAAGTGATATTGGAGATCTGCAGGGTGAGTAGAACATTTATAGGACCTTCCCAGGAAAAGAAAGAGGGAAGAAGAAAGTTTCAGGCAGAGGGACCAGTCTGTATGGAACCCTTAAGAGAAGAGAACATTGTATGTTCTGCGGTGTGGCTGGGGCATGAAATCTGAGGGGTGGGAAAGGCAGGGATTATGGCTGGAAAGGCAGGCACGGCTCTGTAGGCTGCGTTAACACGTTTACACTTTGTTCTTTTCGGTGGGGATTCACTGAAGGTATTAATCAGATGTGTGCTTAGAAAAGTCATGTAGGTAGCCCTGGCCAGTGTGGCAGAGTTGGATGGAGTGTCGTCCCATAACAGAAAGGTTGTGGCTTTGATCCCTCATCTGGGCACATATGATACCCAGCCTGGCTGAGTATGGGAGGCAACCAGTTGATGTTTCTCTCTCACATTGATGTTTCTTTGTCTCCTCTTCCTTCCTCTCTCTAAAAGCAATGAAAAAATGTCTGCAGGTGATGAAAAAAAAAACACGAAGAAAAGTCATGTAGGTGTGTAAGTGTATGGGGTGGCTATAACTGGGCATCAGTATAGACAGTGAGATCAAAATCTGTGTGTGGAGCAGGGTGCTAGAAGTCCAGTGTCACACATGGGACTACAGAGGGCACTGGAATCAAGTAGGGCAGTCAGTATTTTTCTTTCTTTCTTTCTTTCTTTCTTTCTTTCTTTCTTTCTTTCTTTCTTTCTTTCTTTCTTTCTTTCTTTCTTTCTTTCTTTCTTTCTTTCCCCCTTCCCTTCCCTTCCCTTCCTTTCCCTTCCCTTCCCTTCCCTTCCTTTCCTTTCCTTTCCTTTCCTTTCCTTTCCTTTCCTTTCCTTTCCTTTCCTTTCCTTTCCTTTCCTTTCCTTTCCTTTCCTTTCCTTTCCTTTCCTTTCCTTTCCTTTCCCTTCCCTTCCCTTCCCTTCCCTTCCCTTCCCTTCCCTTCCCTTCCCTTCCCTTCCTTTCCTTTCCTTTCCTTTCCTTTCCTTTC
>PVJD01006398.1:0-99088 GCA_004026545.1 Mormoops blainvillei | reverse complement strand
CAGCTACATAATCTACATGTTCCAGTAGGCGTCTACTCATGGCAAGTTCAAACGCATAGTCAAGGCTGAGAACGAGAAGCTTGTCATCAATGGCAACCCCACCTCCATCTTCCAGGAGTGCGACTATGCCAACGTCAAAGGGGCTGATGCTGGTGCCGAATGTGCTGTGGAGCCCACTGGTGTCCTCACCACCACGGAGAAGGCCGGGGCTCACCTGAAGGGCGGGGCCAAGGTGAGGCTCTGCCCCTTCTGTGGATGCCCCCATGTTTACGATGGGCCTGAACCATGAGAAGTATGACAATTCCCTCAAGACTGTAAACAATGCCTCCTGCACCACCAACTGCCTGCTCCCCACCTCCCGGCCAAGGTCACCATGACAACTTGGCCATCATGATGGGACTAAAGACCACAGTCCATGCCATCACTGCCACCTAGGAGACCGTGGATGGCCCCTCTGGGAAGCAGTGGAGTGATGGCCGAGGGGCTGCCCAGAATACCATCCCTGCCTCTACCAGTGCTGCCAAGGCTGTGGGCAAGGTCACCCCTGAGCCAAACGGGAAGCTCACTAGCATGGCCTTCTGTGTCCCTATCCCCATATGTCAGCTGTGGATCTGACCTGCTGCCTGGAGAACTCTGCCAATACAAGATATCAAGAAGGTAGTGAAGCAGGCGTCAGAGGGCCCGTCAAGGGCCTCCTGGACTACAATGAGGACCAGGTTGTCTCCTGAGACTTTAATAGTGACACGTACTCTTCAGTCTTCAATGCTGGGGCTGGCATTGTCTTCAACAACCACTTTGTGGAGCTCATTTCCTAGCACAAAATGAATTTGGCTACAGCAATAGGGTAGTGGACCTTATGGAACGCATGGCCTCCATGGATAAGAGCCCTTGGGACCCTCAGCCCCAGCGATAGGAAGAGATGCCCTTGGCAGCTGGGAAGTCCTTGCCCCAACCAGGTTCCCTAACACACTGAGAATCCCCTGACCTCCAGTTTCCATCCCAGACCCTCTGATGAGGGGGAGGGGCTTTGGGAGCCCTACCTTGTCAGGCACCATCAACAGAGTTCACTGTACCCAGCCCCCAGCCCAAAGAGTGGGGCAAACTCTTAAAACAAGCATTCCACAAAAATAAGTATAATCAAAGTAACAGGTAATAAATTTATGAAAAGGTGCCCACTTATTTAGTCATTAGCAAAAAGTAAATTAAAAATCCAATATAATACCACAATATACCCAGCAAAAAGGCTAATATTAAAATGTCAGACACTAGCTAGCACTGGTCAGACTGCGCGACAATGAGAACTCTCATACGGTACAACCACTATGGGAAACTGACAGAATTTACAAAAGCTCAGACATGTTTACCCTTTGATCGAGCTATTTAACTCCTAGGTAGGTAGAGATCCTAGAAAAATGAGTATTATGTCTATCAGAAGACACATAGAAGAATGTTCATAGAAGCTTTATTCATAAAATCCAAAAACTGGAAATAACACACACGCCCATCAATGACAAATGAGCTCACCACACAACAAATACGCGCACTGAGGAATGCTATGCAGGGTGGAAGAGAAGTGCCGTGCGCCAAATAGGTGAGTCTCACAGGGGGTCAAAACACACATATGCTGTACCATGACGTTTATATGAAGCTCAAGAACATACAAAACTCATCTATGGTGACAGAGTCAGAATGGTAGTTGCCTCTAGGTGGGAAAGTACTGACTAGGGAAGGGCAGGAGGGAGCCTTCTAGAATGTTCTGAGTGATGACTACGAAGGGCATATACATACGCAAAAATTCAGCAAGCTGTATACCTAAGCATTTTACTATATGTAAATTTAAAAGTTAATTGAAAAAAGGAAGTAAAAAGAAGAAAAAACTATCGAGTTCCTCCTGGGGGTTTTCTTTAAAAATTATTGAAATGACAGGATTTTACAGAACCTTGGTAATTATCTAGTCTAGCTCCTTTACTTTACATCTAGATAAACTGAGGTCCAGAAATGTTACATTATATTACAATCAGTCAACAGCAAAACTAGGGTTAGAACCTAGGAGCCTTTCCCAATCTATGGTTCCCGTCCTTAGACCAAGAACTTCATGCCACATCAATTAGAACTCACCAAGGAGGCAATTAAACCCAGAGACAGTAAGTCTCACTGTTATAAAGCTACACTAAATTATGGTAATAAATAGGTGTTCCACAAGAAAACAAAGTACTAATTAACAAATCTTCCACAAAATAGATCATTTTTATGATAACGAATTTAGCCAATGCATGGCAAAAGGAAAGGGGGTTATTTAAAAAAAACTTGCACAAGCGACACAGGTAAGAAGATGCCCTACACCTTGTTATGCAGCCTCGCCGGTGTCCCTCCTATTCTGTGACATGTTCTGTGAACGCATCACCTACTCTCCCATCAACCTGAAGCATCTCCTGAAGACATGCCAGGCACACGTTCACCAGGCGTCTGTCTGCCAAGGAGCCCCTCTCCCCAGAGCCTCTTCCTGGTGTCCTGACACAGTCATCACCACTGCCACCCGCCATCTCTCACCTCTTCCTCCCTTTTCTCACCAGCACACATCACTCTGACACTTCACACACACCTGTTATTTATCTGCCTCACTAGCACAGAATCTCCCTGAGGGTAGGAACTCTTCTGCCCTGTTAACTATGCAGCACCCGCTAGCCTAAAATAATGCCTGCCACATAGTACGGACTGAATGAGTGTTTGCTGCTTAAATGCCTACATACATTCATTCATGGATTGAATTAATCAATTTATAAACAAATAAACGCTTCACATTCTTATCCTATGTCTCCTCATGGCCCCCGGCTACCTTGTAGAACTGGGGCATCCAGGAAAGGCGAGATGCCACAAACAGAGCAGGGCCGCCACCACCAGTAAGCGAGAGGGCACCACTGAAGACTAAGCTGTGCCCTCCAGGCACTCTAACCCCCCGCAGGGAAGCTCCCGGGAAGTGTTATTTCTGAGTAACTACTCAAGAGGCTGAGGACAATAGACGTTATCATTTAAATGACATTAAGTTGGGTAAAAAACTTCAAATTGACCTTGAAATACTGGGTGTCCTCCAAATTCTGAATGACAAGAATTAGGGAGAAGCAGAAAATGTCACAAAATCTAGAAATAAAAATGATCAGAAAACCACAATCAAGACAAAATTTACTTTTAAAGCCCTCTGGTCAAAGTACTGAGAAACAGAATATATTATCAGCAACTTAAATATTAAAAACTAACACTTGATTATATTAATAATAGTTACAGATACCACTTGCATACAACAGACCGACTGATTCCAGGCAGGATCAAGTATCTCCACATCACGACAAGCACATGTAGTCCCGATAACTTTTAATATTATTAGTATTCTAACATTTTTAACATTAAGGCAAACCTATAAAAAGAAGTTTTAGAAGTATTTTAAGATTTGTTAGCTAAAATGTGCAAAGGACAATGTCTTATTCATCTGTGTATCCCCCAAACCTACCACAGTGACTGGAATGCGCTAGGAATTAAATGTTTACACAAATGTTGAACAGAAGAGTCGCCCTCTTCACAGCCAAGAAAAAAAATGGGAGCCACTCTAAGCATGAAATTTTGAACTATTTCTTAAGTGATTGTCATAGAAAAGCTTTCACATATATGTGTGTGTAAATATATATAGATATATATATTTCCAGAGCTATATAAATATCTTCCCTATTGTAACACTTTTAAAAGGAGAATTATGCTCTGAATAAATAAGTATGTATGTAACATATATTTTTTACTTTTATAACTATTAACTAAAGCAAAATCAACTGCTTTTGAATCATGCAAGCAGTTTCCTGAAATTATCTGGCATATTAAATGAATTACACAGCAAAACCAAGCCTTCCTTGTTTAGACGAGTCATCAACAGGCAGGACTGCTCGCTTGTCAAGTCATTACGAGGTGGTCATAAAACTCCAGGTCCCTCAGATTTAATGGGAAAAGCAGACCTAAAATACAGCACTAAAGACAAACAGCGCTCACGACAAGATTATTCCTATCACATGAGCTTTGCACTCACAAAAATGTGCTTTACTCACTGCAGGTAAATTTCTCAACACTCTCAGGAAATTAAAAGCAGTATTTACTTGTAGAAAAACAACTGTCAAGAGCTTTTGACATCATTTGAATTTTCCTTTTGCTTTATGTCACAAGTTTCAAGAACACTATTTTCTTCCTGAGCAGTTTTCCGTTTGGCAATGCATTCCCTCTCCAGCTGTTTCTCAACAACTCAGCTTGGCTGCTCCTTCATTCGGTGTGTGTTCACCGGGGCCTCCCTCCCTCCCAGGCACTCTGCTGGGCAGTAGGTCTTTCTTCGGACCCCGGTACGGTATTTTCATATGCTGGGGTAATGGTGCAAAGTACGTTACAGATTGTGGGAGTCTGACATAGC
Organism: Mormoops blainvillei; assembly: GCA_004026545.1. Classification (NCBI taxonomy): domain Eukaryota; kingdom Metazoa; phylum Chordata; class Mammalia; order Chiroptera; family Mormoopidae; genus Mormoops; species Mormoops blainvillei. Next base: position 94,647 of record PVJD01006398.1, on the reverse strand, counting down.
TAATTTTTCAAAAGCAGACTCTAAGAATAAGCAAGAACCTCTATCACCGGGGTAAAAATCCAGAAACATCCATAGTTCCTTTGTCTCCAGTTCCAAGTAAAGCAGTTAGGAAATGCACATATAAATCTTCCCCAAATGATACCTTTTTGGTTTAGGTTTTATGTGGTATACAAATAATTTAAAGACTAAAATTACATGCTGATGAACCAAACTGAATGGTTTTAAGTATTACTTTTTAATTCTTATATTAAAGTTTAAAACATATGTAATCTTTTAATTCAAACAAATAGCTGAATTAAAATGGAAAAACAGAACAGCAAAGAAAAATATAATTTCAGCTGCAAATGCTGGTTGGATGGCCAGAAGTACCACTTAATTGCCCTTGACCTTGTTATCTCAGATGACGCCTTAATGGTTTCTCATCATCTGCATTCTAGCAACTAAGGTTTAGTCAATGATTATTTAGGAAGCACCTCACCTTTATTCAATTCCCACAACAAGCCCCGCTGCACCGTCCCCCAGCCCATGTTTACAGCAAGGAGCCTGACATGACAAGATCTGAGGAGTCAGGAACCCACTCAAAGCCACACAGGTAATAAGCAGGGAGGCCGAGATCTAAGGTAGGGGTGTCTGACCAGAGTTCACTGTCCCCCGGACACAACTCAGGCTTCACATCATCAATATTCTTAGCCAAAATGTGTTAAACTATAAATGTAAGGAGCACTGTTTGGTAGTACTGGTATCATCTTCACACCACTCAGTAAACGATTTATCGCTGGGCACATTTGTCCACATGCAGGTGGTTAATCAAGAATCAACATCCATTTCATGCCAAACATTCCACTTCATTCTCTCATTACTCAGCTTTTGAAACACAACAAAAGTATATGCATATTAACTATAATAGTTATTATTAAGTTATACCTTAACTAGAGGTCAATTATCAAGCTATTTTAGAATTTCAGACATTCAAACCAAAGATAAAACCCCAAAAGAATGCAATAAAAGTTTATACAAAGTTAATTAAAAGTATTTCCTAGTGCTTACGTCCCCCAACTCACAGAAGAATCCCAGCTTCCTTTTGCCACTTCCTCTAGTTACTTTTCTAACGATCACCGTGGAGCTCTTAGTTTCTAAGACGAACATTAACACTGCCACTCTTCCCCTCCACTTGCTCTACTTTTCCTTAATGCTTTTCCCTGCTAACCCGCCATTCACTCAATTATTATGCTGACTGTTTAATGACAATCGCTGACCACTCCCTCCTGCGCGAGAATGTGAGCTCCACAAGAGCAAGGGATCTCTATCTGACACATGTTGACCACCGAATGCTTCTGGAACTGTGCCTGGCACATGCCATGTGCCCCATAAATATTTTTAAAAAGGTTTTATTTATTTATTTTGAGTAGAGAACGGAGGAAGAAAGAGTGGGGGGAAACATCAATTGGCGTCCCTTGCACTCCCCCCCACTGAGGACCTGGCCCATAACCTAGACATGTGCCCTGACCAGGAATCAAACCAGCGACCTTCCAGCTTGCAGGACACTCAACCTACTGTGCCACGCCAGTCGGGGTGCTCAATAAGTATTTCAACAAACACATTAAGAAACCACAAACTAAAAAGGTAAAGTGCTAAAAGTAGATGAACACACACAGGAAAAACCAACAGCAAAAGGAGAAAGGAAGAAAGATTACAAGAGTCATTTTAGGTGAAAGAGCAACAGTCTGAGGGTACCTGGCACACGGAAATGCAAGAGCAGGACGTGACCCGCAGCCAAGTCCTTCTCAGCACCCAGCCTATAAGGCAGGGGAGAACACAATACATCTGGGGACACTGTCACTTTACATGATTTGAGTACATAAAATCTTAGCAATAAAGATGTTTCAATTGTCACGAAAATAAAATCAATTTGCTTGATGTTGAACATTTCATTCACTGATGTCAGTTATTCTACATAAATTATCTAGGCCCACCGTAACTTTTTCATATGGTAAAACGTAGTGCAGTGTAAAAAGTACTTAAATTTGTAGATGTGACTCTGCCATTGGTCACCCATGTTATCTTGCACAAATCACTTCAATTCTCCAAACAAGGGAAGTCAATCTACACAATCACTAAGGTCCTTTGTCTCTAACATGTGATGCTATGATTTTACGATCTGAGACAAGTTTTTGGAAATTACTGACCAAAATAAACTTTAAGGAAAAATGCTCCCAGTGTCAGCTTTAACTCAACCCCTTTGCATCGCCCCCCAAATTAACATCACGCGAAGAAGAAGACCATAGTGCCCCTGCTCCAAGCTTCTTTAAGTGACTCCAAAGCTCTGGTAATTTAACTGCTATTAGTCAGTATCTCACAACACCGTAAGACAGAATACAATATGAAAGTGCCCTGACCTAGGGGTTGCTCATAAAAAGTGGTTTTTTGATTGAATTACACCAATAATTACCTAAGTCCTCTACTTTATTCAAACAAGTTAGCCCTGGCCTTAAAAATATATTTTTAAAAAATTCAAAAATACTCAGAGCCTGCCTTCCTTCAAATTCAGTTAATTGTATAACAGAGTTAGATATTTATAAAATAGTACGTGCGTATACGTGACTCTCTGCTTGCATAATGAAGGAAAATCAGTGTGATACAGTCAATAATTTTCTAAACTTACTATATTTTCATATACATAGAGTAAAACTATGAAAAAGGAAAAATGAAGCTAAAATTTGTTAAGTTCCAGAAAATATTTAAATCTTTAATAAGCAAAGAATCATTTGTAATTATATTCAATGCCTCAATGCAAATTACTTCTAACAAATGGCAGAGGAAAGTATTTACCCACACCCCACGCACAGGCTGGGAAAACCCGACTTCACACGCCCCACACAGGGGCAGGGCTGAGCCATGATCCAGTATGTTCCGGATCTAGGGCACCACCTGGTGGCTGGAGTCACACAACAATTCAGCGCTTATTACCTCCTCGTATGTCTCCATGGCGTCCCAGTGGACCCTCTGTGACTTTTCCCTCTTTTCATTACATTTACTGTCTAATCGTACATCTGTGACTGTAAGATAACTTTCCCCCAAATAAGTATCCAACAGAAGTGCAGGTCTCCTTACATCTGAGTCTCTCGTAGGAAGTTCTCTGAACTAATTTGGGAAACAATTTCCATTAAAGCCCAGTAGCCTGCAATAGCCTCCATCCCTGTGTGAAATTTATACAAAATTACCTGATGGAATCAGACAAAAAGCATTACTGATAAAAAGGCAATTTCAGGGCCTTATTCTCAGGTAACTGAACAAACAAAATGTTGAAAGGGGAAATAAGGCTAAGTGTTGACAGTGCTGAAGCTGGGCATGGAAGCAGCTCGCTATACTATTACCTTTATGAATGCTTAAAATTTTCAATCTTAACGTTTCTTTTAAGTTAAAAACACATCATCCAGATTTACTTACTAACCCTAGGACGATGTCTTTCAAATATGTCAACTGAACTTCTTTAAAAAAAAAGCCTTTTAACCTAAAACTTCTCTTTTAAAAAGTTTATTAATTTTGTAAAGCCTTTCAAAGGTTTCTTTTAAAAATAAATGGTAACACTGTAAACACTGTGATTATCTATGAACAAACAGAGAAAACCTGTCCTGACATTATTCAATTGGCTCTCTGTGGATAACGTCTCCATTAGCTTCACCCCTGGGTTCGGAGTGCTGCGCTTTAAAAAACCTGAACAGAAGCAAAGATGGCGTGCTCCGTAGTCTCTGCCAGGAAGGTGGCTCTAGTGCTGACAGAGACACCTCACAGGTGACACTATTGTCCTCTTCCACAATTACGTCTTCTTGTCTCTAACTTGTGGATGTGCGACACAGCAGAGGAAGAATGAAAGCACGAAGAGGGGCCACCATGAGCCCAAGAGCCTTCATCTGTTTAACTAGATAGGGAATGGTATGCTCACAAAAGGAAATCTTTCTGTAGTAAAGATCTTTTTTTAAAATTATATTTTATTGATTATACTATTAGTTGTCCCAATTCTTCCCCCTTTTCCCCCTCCACCCAGCAACCCCCACGCTCTCAGGCAATCCCCCTACCCTTGTTCATGTCCGTGGGTCATGTGTGTGAGTTCTTTGGCTACTCCCTTTCCTACACTGTCCTTTACATCCCCATGGCTATTCTGTAACTACCTATTTGTACTTCCTACTCCTGTCACCTCTTCACCGTTCCCCGCTCTTTAACAGGGACTTGTTCGGAGCAGGCAGGTGTCCACTGCAGATAACAAACAGTCCCATGGCAAACGGTTCAAGAAGGGCTCTGGTCTACACTGTGGAAGAAGGAGAAAATCAGGGGAGTCACGATCCAAGGGCAGCAGCTGCCCAATGCCTCACCCCAGCCCTAAGGGTCACAGGCAATGAAGGGGTACACAACAACGCCACCAGAGAGCCCTCCTACGTGACACTAGATACGCCCCACTACACAGCCACACAGTGATTTATAAGCAAATCAATCAAGCCAGGCTTATTTTCTATCCTCCTTACCCATACTTCAGGTAAAAGAATCAACCTCCCCCAAAAAGAAGAGGTAGGAATAGACATTCCTCCTAAACTTTAAATCAAATTTCCTTTCATTCTATTATGTGACTATGATATTATATACAAACACACACAAAAAACCACATCATACGTTCATCCTACAGAGAGGGCATCAGGGCCCACTGTGAGCCTTCCTTCCTAGCGTGAATAAAATGCTTCTTATGACGCAGGTGGACAAGGTCTAACTTCTTGCTGCTTAAATACTTTAAGACAATTACCTGGATTCGGTCGCTCAGTTTGACAGGGCGGGTTCATATTCTCACTGAGAAAAATGTTGAGTCATTAAAGATGCTGTTAGGTAGCTTTCAGCCCTCATAATCTACACTGTTAACGGTATTTCTAGTCCTCATAATCTACACTGTTAACAATATTTCTAGCCCTCATAACCTACACTGTTAACAATATTTCTGGCCACTCCTCAGACTGCTATTGCTTATTCCCTTTCATTTTACTGATGCCACCGGTATCGACCACTCACATTTCATAAGCCTGCATAAAACAGAAATGCAAAACAAAATTCGTTCTAAACACTCCAGCCTACAATCACAGAAGTTATCCAAAATAAGACACTTCTTCGAAACATCTTTTCAACAATTTAAAAATTAATCACGGAGATGTTTCTTCTGCATCGTCAAACACCAAGTTTGGTACCGCACTGTTGGGAATGCTATGGAGAAAGGCACTCACATACTATGTTGGAGTATAAAAGGTATATTGTGTATAACTGGGAACATTTAAATATGAATTGTGATGTTACAGAAGTTGTGAATTTTTAGGAATGGTAAACACTGTGGTTATGTTGAAGAACATACTTTTTCTTAGGAGGAGCATACAGAGTATTTACAGGTGAAGTGCTATCTACAACTTACGAGGTTGGCCAAAAGGCCTGTTTAATTTTTTTTCCATAAAATAAAAGACGCGTTTTTTTATTTTCACCAATAACTTTATTCATTTGGATGTTTTGAGTACGGCGTCTATCTCCCACATGGTAGAACACTGACTGTTCTCAATTAATGTCTTGACCTGATCGCTGTCACCTTCAACTGGGCCACCTGACTGTGGAGCAGTGTCCAGTGAGAAATCTCCAGCATGAAACTTCACAAAGGTAGGTCACTTTTGGCATGTTTGATCAGTCACAGCACCTTTTCCACACACTACACAAATCTTTTTTTGCATTTCAGTTGCATTTTTACCTTTCTTGAAATAATAAAACATAACATGCCGAAAATGCTGAGTATTTTCTTTCATCTTCAGTACTGAAATGGCTACACAAAAATTACTGATTTTGGTGTTTTTTTTAAACACATGCTGATACAATCTAACAAAATTGTTTCAAATGAAGTTAAAGACAACTAAGCACTACTAGAGCCATCTTACAGGAAAAAACAAACTTTTTGGCAATTCCAATACCTCCAAATGATTCCGGTAAGAAAAAAAGAGAGAGACAGAGAGAGAGAGAAAGATAACAGATCTGACAAAGTTAACAACTTTGTGGGTGTTTATTGTATTCTTTCAACTTTTCTGTTCATAAATTTCAAGTTTCAAAGTAAAAAGTTGAGGGAAAGAAGTCATTACCACTAAAAATATTTAAAAGATAGATGCTATTCTAGAATTTTAAAATATAACAACTAAATATATAAACCTAGATTAGATACAAATTTTTATAAATGGGAAAATGTATATAAGGCTCAGATACCAGATGATATTTATAAATCAACATTCGTTTTCTAATGTATGAGAATAACACTGCACTTTGAAGAAGGATAATTTAGGAGTGAAGTGTCAGGGTGTAACGGTAAAATGATCTGCACGCAAAGCAATATAAGGCACTAACCACAGATGAATCTAGGCGATGGGTGTGCAAGTGATCACCTTACTGCTGTTTCCATCTTCCTCTGTGTTTGCAAGTCCGTGATGACATTTGAAAAACAATTTAATCAATGCCTGAAAAGTGTGATGAGACTACTGGGGCTATGACTACAGTCTGTTCTTCAAATAGTTTTTAGAAACTGAGGTAAATTTTAATTATTCTAAGGTACCAACGGCACTTAATAAATATTATTTGGTGATGTTATTTATGTTTAATAATATATCAATAGAATTTCATGAGAAAAATCCCCATGCTGGTTTTATATTGTATTATACAAAAGGTAGGTCACAAATTATTTCCATTTTGCTTTATTAATATTGTATTATTTTTCGAAAATCTGGTACCTACCTACATGATTGAAAATAGTAATGGAAACAAACATAATGGAGTAATTTATGAAGTCCTATTCAATCTCACTATCTTTCATTATGTACGATTTTTCTAAAGATGTTACTAAAAAGGACTGATCTGCTATTTTGGATATCAAAGCAATCTATATTTATTTACCTTTTCATCAAATCTCTCAAGGAATAACCTACTTTACAGAGTGTTTAATGATTATTTTACGGTTAGCAACAGAATCAAAATGGATTTTATGCTCTGATATGGTTGCTTCAAGTCCCAACTTAGTATGCTGCCTGTTATTTAAATGTTTTACAACAAGAGTGAAAAATGTATTTTCTTGAACATCATTTGGTTTTGCTCATTATATCACCATCAACCACACCGTGGCGGCTGCCAGATGGAGCTGTGTCTGGAACAGGGCCTTCCTAAGGGTGCTCTTGACAACCTCTGAAACTTTGCTGAGAAACATTTAAGAGGACACGCCAGGAGTCCCACAAGGGTAACAAGCTAAAGCGTAGGCCAGCCGGTTAACCAGAGAGAAACAGGAAAAGGGGCAGCTAAGAACGGCCCTCTTGTGGTAAGAACAAACTTCAAAGACTGATCTCACAATGGGCCAAAATCTAATTACATCAGACGATTTCTAAATCCACAATTTATGTCCAAGGGCACTGTTGAAAACAACAGAGCAACCAGCCAGCGATAGTGGAGCCGAAAAGCTGGGCCTGATCCCAACAGAGGCAAACGTCTGGACAAGGAGATCAGGGAAAGAGACAGGGAGTAAGACTGAAACCACCGTCATCCAGGACGGCTTTGCACCGTCCAAGGCTGATCCCAGGGCGCGGCACCAGAGGCTTCGCATACATAACTGCGCAGGCTCCTTTCTGCCCTTGCCTGATCTTAAGAGCAACGCGTATATGATTGTATGGTCGGTACTGTGACATATAGAAAAGTAATATTTATATTTGACTATGACATCATAAAGGAGGTGGACGGTGAGGATAAAAAGGGGTGCTGTGATAAATCATAAATTCCTAACTAGGCAGGTCATGGTGGGGAGTCCAAGCCCTGGCCTGTAACTTCCCAGTGAAAGGTTTTTAAATCTGTGCACCTAGGCTCATACACCTTTAAAATGCCCCCTTCCAGACCCCTCCTTCTGGAGCACGGCCGCCCTCAAGACAGCACACAATCTTAACTATCCTGCACTCGGGTCCCAGCCTCGCTTTCCCCCACCTTCATATACTTCCTCCTTCAGCTCAAATGCACGAAGGAACTGCAAACTATTACTCTCCGGAGCACCTTTAATCTTGCTTCCCAGCAACTGTCATCAGTTTTGGCTCAAACAAACTCTTACAGAACAGAACCAGTTCATCCATTTCTCCCAGCAGCACCCCGCCCCCACTGGTAACCACCAACCTGTTCTCTGTATAAATGAGCTTGATGCATGTTTCTTAGGTTTCACACATCAGAGAGATCATACAGTACTTTTCTTTCTCCGACTTACTACACTTAGCTTAACACCCTTCGGGTCCACCCATGTTGTTGCAAATGCCAAGATTTCATTCTATGTTACGGGTGAAATATCTATGCATCTACATATCTATATTTAATAAATGTATATATGCCTACATATATCTATAGGTATATACACCATATCTTCTCCTCCCATCCATCCGTCAATGCACACTGAGGCTGCTCCCACATCTTGGCTACTGTAAACAATGCTACGATGGACATGAGGGTGCCCACATCTTTTCGATTTAGTGTTTTCATTTTCTTCCGATAAATACCCAGAACTGGAACTGCTAGATCCCATGGTAGTTCTAATTTTAATTTTTTAAGAAACCTCTATACTGTTGTGGATAAAAAGGGGGTGCTGTAACACATCTAACTGAAAGTAACCTCACAGGGTGACCTGATCATAAATCCCTAACTGGGCAGGTCATGTGGGGGGATACAGGATATCCCTTTATCCTTCATATTTTTTGTGAACTGATCATTTTATCTATTCGCTTGTAGATTCAGGGTCAATTTCCCAAGAATATTCCACAGGGGGCACCTTACACATCTTACACACAGTCCTGTTGCTGAGAATGCTCTTGTCCCTTTTTGGCCTGACAAACGCTTAATCTTGTCCTAGTTGGCTCGGATGCCAACTCCTTCAGAAGAGCCTCTCTAACCTCCTGTCTCACACGGAGCTGGCTTTCTGCACGAGTTCAACAGCTGGCTCTTACGGCACTGAGCTTGTGTCTGCCTCCCCAGTTACACTGCGAACATCTTTAGCAATGAACTAGGTCTGCAGAAGTGGACTCCGTGGAGACCTGAAGCCTAAGGGGGTAAGTCCTGGAAAAGCGACCTTTATGCAGTGGACATACTGGATCACGCCAGCCTGTTTCGGCCCAACTGTTACACCCAGTGAGCACGCAGGCCCAAAGCCCGAATCCCAGGGCAGTAGGAAGGAGTCATGTTCAGAAGGGAGTAAGACCCCCTGGGAATACCAAAGGGCTCATCTCGCACCTGGCAGGATCCCTAATCTCCGTAAATGCTCTCACCACAGCTGCATGTCCTAACGGGGAGCTTATAGAAGCACTCCCCAGATCAGAATGTGCACGAGTCACCTGGAAACGGGGTTCAAAATGCAAATACGGTTTCCGGTTTCCAGAAGTCTGAGGGGGGCCTGAGAATCTACACTGTGGAAGCTGCTGGTCTGCACAACACACTTTAACCAGCAAAGCTCTGGGAGACCAGAAGTCAGCCCTCTCTCAGGAAACATGCATTAACTCCCGCCTTATTAACCATCGCTTTTAAGTTAACACTTTCTCTCATTTAAAAAAAACATCAAAACTTTAATTCTTTGTGTCTGTTGGTATCTTTCTTCTAACACCTCACTATCCCTCTGTGACAACTATGCAATCTCATATTCTTCTAAGTATCTCCAGCCTAAAAAAGAGACCCTTGATAAATGCTTGTTAAACAATGCACTATATAGACCTGAAACTAATACGAAACACTGAATGTAAACTGAAACTGAAAAATAAAATTTAAATTTAAAAATAATGATGCTCTATCTAATCTCGACATAGTAATTCTTCTCACTTGCTTCTTAAGATGTGTGTTTACTGGTCTGTCTTCCCCATTTGATTATCAGTTCCTTGAAGACAGACTCTGTCCTGTGCACAAAGGCTGGCACATTAACGAGTATTCGGTGACATCCGCTGACTTAGCCCGATGACAACAGATAAATATATGCATTTAAGTTCCTGGACAGAACACTGAGTAAATACAAATCCTTTTTTCTGAGGATTTAAAATGTTTACCTATATGAGTCATTTTCATAAATATCGGTAATACACAGAGAGTAGCAAGTAACATACACTCCATTTAACAGATTAAAAAATTGGCATAAGAAAGTTATACTACGTTTCTTTATAAACAACCTCATCAACATAAGAAAAAACGTTTAACAAAAGGTACCTCAGTCTTCCCACATTCATCAGGCGAATCCTGGTGTATGGCCATTTGATACTTGACATATAAAGAGAGTGACTGGCTGAAGGACGACTTGAACTCTGGGTCCTCAAAGGAGACAGGTACTAACCTCACCTTCAGAGCAAGGAAAATACAAGCAAATGCTATTGAAACAGTTCCACCTGATGACATGCTTCTGAAGGTGAGGCTAGAGTAAGATCTCCGCAAATTCACTTCCAAAGCTCAGCACTGGAAACTCTCATGGAACGAGTAAGCCCGGGAACGAGCTGGCTGGCACAGAGCCTGGAGCATCAATTTTATACTAATGTGCATGAAAATTTTAACTCATTGGGGCCAAGACAACATATCTTTCTTTTATTTTGGTTTTTTCTCTACCTGCCTAGCCCTGTCGTAGTGTTCTGCTCACCCTCAAGTCAATATTGTAGGCAATTGTCATGGCTGCTACTTTCAGCATCGCAGTAGAGTGTTTTCAGCTTTTTGACCCTTCCAGATTTTTCCTGGGTAATGTGATGTGTGAAATTACTAGCAAATGAGGACTTTTGTTAAAATTTCTCTTACTTTCCTAGCTCCACTAGGCTGAGAATGGGTACTACACCAACAGACTGAGTGAGCTGTTACGAGCCCTTTCTACACGTGACTAAAGCAGGGATAAAGCGTATCAAGCAAGTTCTGCAAACTATGCCTACTAGAAAAAAATTAAGCTTTTTGCATTTTTTCTCATAAATATTTGTACCTAGAGCTCTATTAATTTTAGATAAATGCACCTAAACACAGTGGCTGTAAATAAAGATAACTGATTTTATGTGTTACTTTTCTGCTTTGAAATTACACATGACTGGCACTTATCACGGCTCTAGGTAAAATCTGCACATCAGAGTGCCCATTAATCCAGTCCTGTCTCTTTGCAGATATGCTGCAAACTGAATATAAATAAAATGTACCACAAGTAAACCCAGAATTCACACGCAGTAATATCAGGTGGATGGGAAAGCTCCGTTTGCACAGAAAAATTACACTTGGCCTGCTGACCTGGCTTACAGTTGGTTTATCAGGTGGGTGGTTGTGAATAACCATCTGGTAACGTTTATAGACCTGGTACGACTCCAGCATTGTGGCTTTGAACTGAGAACTTGGTGGAGATGATCTCACCAGCCTCACCTTCAGAAGGAGTTAAAAAACAATGTTCATTAATTCATTTGCTTATTCCATGAATATGTATTAAGCTACTCCCACCCAAAAAGAACCAAATGTTTCAATACAAATATAAAACATAAACATGTATTTTAACATTAAAAATCAATAGTTAGAAAATAAATTTGAAAACTTATTTCTCCAACTTACAGACTCATTAAGGCGGCAGAGGACCCTGTCTAAATTCTAAGGCTAGAGTCTACGATCAAATCAGGTAAGCCCGCCTGGATTGTAAAATGACAGAATACTTCCGGCATTCAGATCCGAACACAAATAAATACTCCTTTATCTGAGCTGTAGGTAACTCGCCTTCAGTAAATCAGTTGGAAAGACTAAAAATATGAATATACTTTTTTGGACACTCTTTCATGAATTATTGCCAACATTAAACTAACAACCTTTTTTTATAACTCTAAAGGACAAAGTGTTCATATTTCATAGCACAGTTCAGAAGGAAGACTCTAGCCCTGGCTGGTGTGGCTCAATGGACTGAGTGCTGGCCTGCAAACCAAAGGGCCACCGGTAAGATTCTGGGTCTAGGGCACATGTCTGGGTTGCAGGCCAGGTCCCCAGTAGGGAGCACATAAGAGGCAACCACACATTGATGTTTCTCTCCCTCTCTTCTCCCTCCCTTACCCTCCCTAAAAATACATTTTAAAAATCTTAAAAAAAAAGAAAAAAAAGAACAAAGACTCTAAAGTCAGATTTTCTTTACCCAAATCTTACTGCCACTGTCTTGGTCAAGAGTATAAATTAACCTCTCTGTACCTTAAGTTTACTCATACGTAAAACAAGGATGAGATGAAAACAGTAACTGCAAACAGTAATTGCAAACAGTAATGGCTAACATTTAACGCTAATTATTTACTAACCACTTAAACTGTGTTAGCACAACAGGATAGTAAAACAGAAAATCAAAAGCAATATAATAAAAGGTCCTAGTTGAAAACTTTTCCCATATGCCTTGAGAAGTACCTCTTCTGTGAGGAAAGAGTGACCCCCAGTGGATGACAAGTCTGGATCCATCCAGGGTAACATTACAATAAAAACATAAAAGCCGCCTACTGTCAAGTGTTATGTCAGGTGTGCCTGGTGCCCTGAATACATTACTACTTACGATCAAAAGATAAATGACTCCTCATAAAATATTTTAAGTAGCATGTTAAATCCTTTCACAATTTGGGAAGGAGACAGTCAGTAACAAAATCAGAGTAGCCAAGGAATTATAATAGTCAAAGCTGTTAAAACTTATGTCTGATAATATATATTGTCCTAAGGTTTAGACTGTATCAAAGTTAACTTTTAATATCAAGTCTTTAGTGATAAGTTATGTTCTTAGATGATATTAAGCTAGAAATTCAAAGGCTGACCGGTTAGCTAACCATGTATGAGAATACGATAATATCATTATGGCTAATGTTTTAGAAAAAACATTTACAAATGAATACTGCAAAATATAGACTTAATCTGCAATGTAAATCAATTTGGAAAAAATAATAGGAATACTCAAAGTATTCATATTATGTTAAACTGGTTTGGGGAAACTGAGGAAAAGTTTATGGAAGTAGTACAATTTAGTACCGTTTAGTTAATTCCGAACTGTTGGCTTGCATGTTATATTAATGTTAACTACTACTTTGATCAAGATCTGAATATTAGAAAAACTAAAACAGTGATGTGTCTAGTGTGACCTGTTTTCTTCCACTATCTAAACCAAAACTGCCAAAAATAAAATTTACATAGTATTTTTTCTTTCTCACTTTACTAAATTATCAATCAAGGGATACAAAAAGCCAGAGCACTTTACACATCATAACATGCTAAAACTGGAATTGTTTTCGCAACTTTAGTCAAGCTGCTTATTTTTTTAAATCTTAAAAAGAAGTTTCTCTCAAGTAGCAGTTGACTGAGTAAAATACAAATGCTACTACGTCCCAATTAATTTTAATTTCCCATTGTTTAAATGGCAACATATCAATGGATTAATATAACCTCAAATGAAAATATACAAGGAACTCAACAAAAAAGCAAATAAAACAAACCAAAAAATGATATACTTTTCAAAGTACCTCTAATTTATGTGATGCATTCTCTGGTAAAGATTCAAAAATCAAATCTTCAAGCGATTTGGGCTGGTTGGATTTAGCCTTTGGTGGGAACAAAGACTGTGGTTCCTGTTGAGCCTGGAAACCCTCGCATTCTCCAGCTGGGTTCTGCTGCATGAGTTTCAACCTTTTCCTTTCTTTCCGGATTTCCTTTGCTTTTCGACATGGAGGTTTACTCAAATCTGCCCCTTTGCCTAAAAAGAATTTCAAAATATTACACCAATCACATTTGGCTCTGGAAATCTGTTTTTGAAGTCTGAAAAATTCTACAGAGTAAGTCCAAAGAGTCCCAATGGTTAGGTTAGCTTTTGGGTAGATGTTGCAGGGGTGTCCAACCTTCAGCCCACGAGCTCCATGCAGCCCAGGATGGCTGTCAATGTGGCCCAACACAAAATTCTAAATTTACTTAAAACATTCAGATATTTTTGTGATTGCATGTCGCAATGTATTTAATGTATGGCCCAAAACAACTCTTCTTCCTCCAGTGCGGCACAGAGATGCCAAAAGGTTGGACACCCCTGACAGTACCCTTGTGTAGAGCTCTAAGTTGACCTTAAAATTCAACCTTAGAAGCAGGAACTGCCAAAGAAAGTAAATGGGCACAGACTTTAAGGGAAGCTCTGATTGTTGAAAATCTCTCATTTAAAAAAAATATTTGCCTATTCTCTGCCTTTGTAAGTAAAAGAACATAACCAAACATCTGCTTCAGGACACCGCTGTCTCCAGCCTGCAGTTCTGAAAGCACTGGTGACAGACACACACTCAGCAACTGGGTGCAAATGAGGGCTGATCCCAGAACACACTGGGGCAGGTTTTTCATTGGAAACCCATCCTTGCCGGTCTCTCTCCATTTGACTGAGGAGTCACATTAGTTGGCTCTAATTAATCGCAAGTTCTGTTTTAATCAAACCTCTTTAAAATACAAAAATTTTAGCCAGCCGGTGTGGCTCAGTTGGAGCACTGTCCTGTGCAACAAAGGGTTGCGGGTTCGATGCCCTATCAAGACACATGCCTGGGTTGCAGGATCAGTCCCCGGCTGGGGCTTGTATGAGAAGGAACCTATCAATGTTTCTCTCACATCAACGTTTTTCTCTCTCTCTCTGGCATCAGTAAATATGTATCTTAAAAATATTAAGTATAAAAAATTTAACTATTATACACCAAAAATTTTAGCAAGTGCCCTTTAGTAAGTCATCCTCAAAGAAATTATACTGAGAAAATCATAAGAGATAAAGGCAAATAACACAAATGGAAACCTAAAAATAATCTAGATGCCCAATTATAGAATAACTACACAATTTAAAAAATAGCTAAAAACAGAGTATCAGTCATTAAAAATGTTTTGGAAATTCTAGGGGATTTGTCATTATACAATGTTAAAAATAATTCTAGTTATGTATAAACATACACATTTAAAATATTTAGAAAAAACTCGGAAAGAAATATACCATGTTAATAGTCATTTTATGTTACTTTGAAGAATGGAAAATAAAATACAAGAATTTACCTTGCCTTTGCTACGAGTTCTTATGGGAAACAAATAGTTGGGGGAAAGGGTCTCTTTATAAAAGTACTCCAGCCAGTAAATGAAGAATGAATGACAGAACTAAAATATCTGGCCTTGGCTGGTGTGGCTCCGTGGATTGAGCACTGGCCTGTGAACCAAAGGGTCGCCGGTTCAATTCCCAGTCAGGGCACATGCCTGGGTTGCGGGTCAGGTCCCCAGTAGGGGGCACGGGAGAGGCAACCACACATTGATGTTGCTCTCTCTCTCTTTCTCCCTCTCTTCTCCTCTAAAAATAAAATAAAATCTTAAAAAAAAAATTTAGAATATCTAATGGATCAATGGATTTAAGCATGGATCTTAACGCTAACAAAAAAAGAGGCACCCAGACATTATGTCTCCTGAAAGAACACCCACCACCCATGAAGTAGCCTAACCCATCCTCAAATAAATAAACTGAACCCAAACCTGATTAAGAAATAACCCCTCCAAAAAGCAAAAAAAAAAAACAACAAAAAACCAAAAAAACAATTTAATCCTGAATCTGATCAAGGGTCTAAATCAACTATCAATTTACAGGCAGGCAAAGAACATGTTAAACTGCACTGCAGATGTTACTGGGCAAATGCAGAGAGTAGTAGGACAAACAATCCAAAACAAACAACCCAGTTTCTTTAACAAATAACTGCATATTAAAAAGTGGGAGCTGATGCACACAAACAGTTAAAAACTGGAAATTTAAACAATGAATATTCAACAGCATTAGGGCATTTTATTTAGGTGTAGTAGTATTGTGAATGTTTTTTAAAGTTCTCATCTTTTAGAGATGGATTCTGAAATATAAGATAATATAACTTCTGGAATCTGTTTCACTATAACACTGTAACGGGAACCTGGACATGAGTACAGATGGAGCAGGAGTGGCCGCCATCAGTTAACAGGTATCTCACATGAGGGAGGGCACAGGGAAGCTCATTATAACATTCAGTCTACATGGGTCCGTTTGAAATTCTCCAAAATAGACTTTTAGGTCTGATACACAGTAATATTTACAATAAAATATTAAAAATAAAAGAACCAACCCTATCGCTCAAGAGAGTAAAAGTTGAAAGCAATTATCTGAATCACTCAAAATATTTTATTGGATTATTCTTATTATTAGGATGAAATCTCAGACTGACATCAATTTAAATGCCATCAAAGCCTTACATAAAAATACTTAAATAAAAACGCAAAGTTTTCTGTGCTTTTGTATATGTATCAAAGAAAAACTAAAATAGTACTAAAAATCTCTCCCTTGGATCATTATGTATAAATAAATATGAGAACAAACTAAGGAACTCAAGCATAACTACCCAAATTGTGGTAATTTAAAAGAATCATATACACACTCACGCTCATGCACACACACACACATAATAAACCCATTTAATGATGAGTAAAATTCATAAATCTAATTCTCTCATCAGTGAAAATATAGGAAAAAATCTTACCTTATTTAAGGTGAATTTAAATATCAAAATCTGAATATTTTAAAAATAAAATTTATCATGATTAAAGAAATCTAATGATAACATGAAGAATTTTACATTGTATTTTTGGACATAATACCTAAAATTTACTTTGTCTTACTTTAACACCAAAAATACAATTGTCTAGCAGATTTTTTTATATAAATTTGGGTCACAAAGCTCTAAGGCCCTAAGATAGTAAGAAAAAATGGAGTGCTCTTAAATTATCAGTATTTAGGGGAAATAAGGCTATTCTATCAGGCTTATTGAACATGGGAGTTTTTAAAAAGATGTGATTTGTCCATCTAAATCCAGGTAATAAGTTGTATAAAATAGCAATCTAGTTTACAGATTTCGTAAGTAATTCATATTTTTAGCTGATGAGAGCATGGAGAAGAGCATTTAAGAGGACTTGACCATGCCTGGTGACGAACTTTCACTACCTGGCTTAGGAAATGCGTGCACTGCAACTGAATGGGATGGTTCCCCAGAGCCCAACTTCGCTCTTTTATCTTGTGATTGAATTAATTCTTTAGATTCTTCATTCTTTGCGCTTTTTCCTTTCTTCTCCTCCCTCTCTAGGCTCTCTTTGAGGTTATCACCGAGCCTTTTAAGGTCACACTGTATATCCAATTTATTTATTAACGCGACGTCGCCAGCAACGGCATCTTCCATTGGGGGCTCCATAGGCTCATCTGCAAACCAGAAGAAATCAAAGTCCATCAGCCACATACAGTTAAGATACACAAAGGAAAAAATGTCCCTTTTATCCAATGTGACAGAAACTACTGTGTATCCACCAAATCTCTTCTCGTGTCTTCCAAAGTAGCAGAGCTGCAGTTAGGACTGTGGCTCCCAAGCCAAGGGAAGGAACTGACAGTCCCTTTGCAGGTTGTGGCCAAGCTTCCACTAATAAAATATAACCAAATTGATATGACCAATTTTGTTTTCCTTGTTTAAAGGAAATTTGTGACCCTGAACTTCAAACCCTTCCCCTCCCCACTGGGTAGACCCGTAAAAACCAGAGCAGCCCTGGGGTCACAAGAAGGGTGTCCCAGAACAGCCGCCCTGGAACACACACGGGGCTGCTGCAGGGGAAAGGGACAGGCTTCTGTCATTTGTTAGTCATTACGTTCTGGTGTCTCTTGGTTACAGTTATTTGGGCCTTTATCCTAGTGAGTGCATTACTCCTACTAATTGAGTTGTAGACATAAATAATTCATGAGAAGATACAAGTCAAATAAAGACCCAAACATAAAAGCTCCCTAAAAAGACAGGCGACCATCGTTTTACACACAGACAGCACCCTCTAAGCTTATCTGAATATTAATTTTTAAAACTCAGAACATGATTCCCAGCCAATGAAAATTTTATACTGACTAACCAAGAACAGCTATTTAACCTCTAAGATTATGTACTGACAACACTAATCCGAGCTGCACCAAAATTCGGATGTTCCCAAAGCTCCAGCTGCCCTGAACCGCTGTGTCCCTGAGCCTTCTGGCCTCTCTGCTGGCCCAGCTCTCCCAAGTCTGCTCCAAGCTGCTCCGAATCCTGGTCCATTAAGGGCAGTGCATGAGGGCAAAGAGCTTACCCCTCTTGGGGGCCACTGTCTCTCCAATGCTTAAAGCTGGGGCTGGGCCACCGCAGGCATTCAAAGCACACTGGGGAAAGAATTAGCAAGCTAAGAATGGGGTGGGAGGCTCCCAGGATTAGGCATTTCCTGCGGCAGAAGTGAGCAAGAGCTCAAAGAATGGGTGGCATTCCCAATTCTTATACATGTATTTAGGCACTGTTTATAGGAAAAGTTGTTTTGGTTTTTTTAGTAACAAAACTGAAGATGCAAAATATCTGTAGCCACAGTTAATTAAATGTTACTAATTGTCTTTTAGGGAATTTCAGGCAATATAATTTACTTAAGTATGTCTTACTTAATCATAAAAAATCTGAGCTTTACTCAACAATAAAAGTGTCCGTGCAGCTGTATATAAGTTGAATATAAGCAGTTGTGTTTCCAGAGATAAAATAACTTTCTATTTACTTTTTAAGGGTACTATTGGGATCAAGTAAAATAAGAGTTGTCAAAGCATTAAGAAAACTAAAATTTCAAAAAACTCCAGGATATCACATATTAAAAATGATCCTACCTCTTCCTCCCAAGCCAGACTCGCCCTGGCACACACTGCCCACACCCTTGACTCGGGGCCAGTGGTGACCTTAACGGCCGTCCTATAACTATCACTGTCACAGTAACAGCAGTTCCTGGATGTAGGAAGGACCCCTTTTCCTCTGCCCAACTGAAGAAACGACTGAAAGTGAGAAACTTGAAAAGATACACCATTTTAAAGCCCTGGCCGGATAGCTCAGTTGGTCAGAGCATCATCCTGATACTCCAAGGTTGTGGGTTCAATCCCTGGTCAGGGCACATACAAGAATTAATCAATGGATGCATAAATGAGTGGAACAAATCAAGGATGTGTGTGTGTGTCTCTCTCTCTCTCTCTCTCTCTGTGAAATCAATAAATATTTTGAATAAATAAATAAATGAATAGTTTTTAGACCCCCCATCTGATCTTACCCTCACAATTTCCTTTAGAAATCTCCCCTTTAGCCAGAAATTTCAACATTTTTTTCAAAACCTTCTTGTGAGACTTTGATGGCTGGAACTGTAAAGGTCGGCACCTAAGAAAGCAAAATAAATATCAGAAAAGCGAACCCCAACTTTAAACACAACAATACCAGTTTTGGATAGTATCCAGTACAATGAGGCAAAGCTTATGCCTGAAATTTCTGGATAAAGACAGAGCTTAATGGAGCCTATAACTCACCCCAAATCTCCCTAAAACTAGTTAAGGAATAGGAAAAAAGACATAAATCACTAGAAAAAAGAGAATGGGGGATATGTTAGAAGCTGGAAAACAGATACGCAAGTGGTAACTGACTTAGCGGACCAAAGAAAGCTGAACCCTAAACCAACAGTGAGAAAACCAAAAGGACACCCAATTTTTTCTCCATCACCCCTAAAAGTCTCAGGGGTGGCAGTACAGAAATACCTCAGGGGATATGCAAAAAGGTGGGTCTAAGGCCAGGAAGACCCCCCGAAAGTCTGTTTTGAATGCAGTTAGATGTCAGATGCCCTCCCCCACTCGGCAAAGATGATTTCCTACACAACCCAGCAAAAAACTGCAAAGTTTTGGGAAAGAGTAAAAAACAGAGCCTCTTGCATGGGGGATACAGCACAGCTGAAAGCTATGGAGCTGTACCAGAAACAGGAAGCTTAAAGCGAAGTCTGCATACTGGATGCGGAGAGCCCAAACCCACATCTCCGACCCAGTCCTGGACACCAGCAGCACACACACAAGAATCAACCAGTGAATGAGTAGAACAGCAAAAGATGTATCTGTCTGTCTGTCTGTCTCTCTCATCAATTTAACAATTTACTGGAAACCATACTTTACATGGGACAAGCACCCAGTAAATTACAGATGCATTGTATTTTCTTTAGCCCACTGAAATTGGCCTTTTCTGGTTAGCAATTCTCAGGGTTTAGGTCAATGAATTTCAGACTTGACTTGAACAGAATCTAGCCATAATCGAGTAATAAAAACTGCTATCTGAAGGCAAATGACTTCTGCCTTTGAAGATGTCATTGTTCCATAACCACTCAGGTTGAACCACTCACTCTTTCTGTCATGTTATTCTTTGTATAATAAATAAGATGCTGTCAGCAAATCAGACAGACATCCATCTTTCCCTTTACTGTCCCAGGTCTACAATCAGTCAGATTAAGAGAAAGGATTCTTAATCAGGAGTCAGTGGAACTTTTTGGGAGTCTATGACCATTCTAAATGTGCCCCCTCCCTTGTTTGGTTATGTTGCAGGGAGGGCCTATACCTTTCATCAAATTCTCAAAACAGTGTACGAAAATTAAGTGCAACTAAGACAGCTATGAGGACCAGTCAAAAAGTGATGGATACAACTGTCTGCTTTTTCATTTACAGTATACCTTGTATATACACATTAAAACAGGAGACAAATGCTTCACAATGTTAATGTACTTGCCCTGTTTTGTATTAGGAGAAGAAGGGGAGAGCAAGACAATGGAAGAGAAGAGAAGGAGGTCCTTCGAAATCGAAGAAGGGAGAATCTGTGCATGCTAGGGTGAGGTAAAGGGGCAGGGAGTAAACCCAAAAGATTATGAAAAATTAATCAAATGCTTTGTAGGAAAAATAAGAGTTTTTAGTTTAAGTTTTGCAATGAAGAAAAGTGGACTCCAAATGCACGTGGCAGAGCACATTTCACCCGTCCTCCAGGACCCTGTGATACCGCATGAAAGCAGGCACTGGGTCAAGCAGTGCACTACAGCAGGGAGAGCCCTGAGCTAAAGCCTATAAAAATTTGATGTCTAAAACTAATTTCAGCACTTACCAACACTTTCCAACTAGTTCCTGGTATCACTGAATAGACTACCAAAGAGGATATTTTTTTCATGTATTTATAGGGAAACCAATTAAACATTAATAAAAGCTATCAGTCAGCCTGTGAACATGGCATCGGTATGTACAAAAGCCATAACTCTTATTGCTTTTCCTTATAAAGAATGTCTACCTAGAATAAAAATTAACATTTAAAACAAGTAAGATTCTGCTAAAAAATTATACGCAATCTTCTCATTATAAAGCCCCTTCTAGCAATCAAAATTCTCACCATATGCCATGACCGGTGTGGCTCAGTTGGCTGCATATCGACTTACAAAGCCAAAGGTCGCCGGTTCGATTCTCGGTCAGGGCACATGTCTGGGCTACGGGTTTGGTCCCCAGTCCGGGCGCGTATGAGAGGCAACCAATCAATGTTTCTCTCTCTCTCTCTCCCTCCCTTCCTCTCTCTCTAAAAATAAATAAATTAAAATCTTTTAAAAAAATTCTTACCTTATCGTGTACTGAGGACAACATGTTTCATCCATCACAGGCTTATAGACATATTTCCCACTTCTAAAATTATAAAATAGTTTTGTTAATTTCTTACACATTTCTCACATATACCAAAGCAGATTAGTATAGAACAAACTTAACTATGGCAGAAATCTAATCAATAATGTAAAAAGCGCATTTAGGTTTAGTCACTCTTCCTAAGCTAAGTGACCTTGCACTGTGGGCCGCCAAGGACCAGAGGCCAGCTTTTTCTTTGCTAGGCCTTCCCCAACGTACTCCAAGGCTGATCGCCTCAGGCATCTTCTCATCAGCACCTGCAACCCTTTCCGTGCCTGACCCACCCCCCAATCCTAAATACCCCGGGCAGAGAAAACTGCCCAGGATGCTGTGGGGTTGTTGTGTGTTGCTGCCTATGGTACCCACACTTGGAGGTTCCATGTGCAACAGCACAAAATACCCCCAACCCAACCTGCTCCTTTCCTACTTTCTAGCTCTCAGTGAATGGCAGAATCATGACATCGTGGGCTGAATTTTGTCCCCCAAAATTCATGTTGAAATGAATTTCACACCTAAGAATGTGACTGCATTTGGAGGTAAGGCCTTTAGAGAGGTGACTGGGTTAAAATGAAGCTGTTAAGATGAGCCCTAATCCAATCTGATGTGCGTCCTCGTGAGCAAACTGGAAACACAAAGAAACATGAGGCACCGGGGATGTGCGCGCCACGGGAAAGGGCCATGTGAGAACACAGCGAGAAGGCAGCCTTGTGCAGGCCACAGAGAGAGGCTTCAGAAGAAACCAAAGCTCTGGACACCTCGACTTTCGGCTTCTTGCCTCCAGGACGATGAGAGAACAAACCTTTGTTGTCTAAGCTGCCCCACCTGTGGTGCTTTTTACGGCAGTCCGAACAAGCATGACTTCAGTGTCCGAGCCAGGAACCTAGGGGTCATCTTCGACTCCTACTGCTAATGCAGCTTTATGTCCTATCAGCAAGCTTTCTACCTCTAAGTTGCACCTTAAATCTGTCCCCTTCTATCTGTCGCCACTGCTACTGATGATCACATCAGTCTCCACCATCTCACATCACAACACTGCAACCGTCTCGGGAAGCAGTCTTCTGCCTCAAGTGCACCCCCTCAAATACTTCTCTGCTATGTAAATAATGATGGTCAAAACACAAATTCCATCATATTTCTTTGTGACACAAAAGGCTCCGGTGGTTCGCCTCTGCCTTTAAAAATGTTCCTTAGCAGGGTAATACAAAGTCCTTCAGCACCTGACCTATAGCTGCTTTGGAAACCCATTAAGTTTAAGGAAAGTTGGGAAGTTTCACCTGCTGTGTTCAATCCAATGACTCTTGGGGACAACTGGCACAGGGCAGTTAACACTGCTTATACTCTGTATACAAGGAATTTCACTTGGTAACAGTCCCTTTAAAAGCACCTACATAACAATAACACCAGAAAAATTTTAGCCATCAAAGGCAATATGGGGGACCTTAATGGAATCCCGATTCAAATAAACCAACTGTTAAAGAAGAAAAAGACAAATACCATATGATTTCACTCAGGCGTGGAATCTAATAAACAAACTGAACTAACAAGTGAAATAGAGACATACTCATAGATAGAGAGCAGGTTGACAGTTCTGGGCGGGGTTGAGCTGGGGGCTGGGGCAACTGAGCAAAAACGAGAAAGATCTCATGGACACAGACAACAGTGTGGTGATTGCAGGGGGGTGGGGGGAGAGGTAGAAGAAGGTATAAGGGGGATAAACGGTAATGGAAAAACACAATAAAAAATAAACTATTAAAATCATTTTTAGAAAAAGACACTTTAAGACGAGCAGAAAATCTATTCAAAACTAGGTAAGAGATGGCATCAAAGAATTACTAATTTTGTAAAGTATGATAAATGGTATTATGGATATGCTATAAAAGAAAAAAAAAGACTCTCTCTTAGAAACAATACCTATTATAACACCTGAAATTTGCTTTAAATTATTTTGTGGGGGGAAAAGTGGGGCAGTATCTTAGTCTGCTTGGGCTGCTATCACAACGTGTGTCTTCTAAACAACAGAAGTTTATTCCTCACAGTTCTGGAGGCTGGAATGTCCACGATCAGGGCACCAGCAGGTCCAGAGTCTCCTGAAGACAAACTTCCTAATTCCTCTTTTCATTGTGTCCTCACAGGGGGAAGAGGCAAGGGCACTTTTATAAGGGCACTAATGCCATTCACGATGGCCCCACCTTTATGACTTAATCACCTCCCAAAGGACGCCTCCTCCAAATACCATCATTAAGTGGGAGTTAGGATTTAACATACAAACTTTGGTGGGACACAAACATTCAGTCCATTGTGGGGAGCAAGGAGAACTGATCAAACAAGACTGGCAAAATGTTAAGTGTTGAAACGTGGTGATAGGTACATGGGTTCATTATAATGTACTCTCTGTGTTTATATATATTTAAAGTTTTTATAATAAAGATCCTTAAAAAGAGAGAGAACAAAATTATTACACAAAATAATAAAAAATTTCTTAAACCTCTTTCCAACAACAGGAAAACATTTTAAAGGCAAAGAATATATTTTTCAATCATAACAAGAATCTGAGTAGTAAGAGAAGCATCTTTGCACTATGGAGCTTTACCTTCGCCATCCTCGGTCTATAAGGTCCTGATAGTCTTGCACTGTCATGGAATGTGCCCACATGCCTGAAAAAATGAGTAACATGTCAACTCCAGCAGGTTGAACTTCCTACTTTTTTAAATTCAAAGCAGTATTTTTCATGTGCATATAGGAGAAAAAATCTAGCTCACACTGGAGGAATGAAAGTTTGCATACTTTATACTTGTTGGTTGAACATAATATCTAACAAATGAAAAGCGATATATTGCCTTAATTTTTTTAAAAAACACATCACAGTGATCGCATTTAATTCAAGATTAGTCAAGAGTCTCCATGACATCATAAATTTAGGTCCTCACTGCAATCAGGTTACACTATACCTTTAAATAATAATAATAATACCCCCAATAAATTATTAAACTAGTCTCTTCAGAAAAGTTAGAAAGCAAATGTTTTCTTGTGCATATAGCAATTTGATTTTTATATGTTTCTAGCAAAGTCTTGAACACTGAATATAGGACAAAAATATACATATTCCTTTTAAGTATAAAAACTAAAAATAACCCAAACACCTAGGCACAGGTGATTACAGCTTCACTGTGTGATCAATATGATGAAATAATTATGCCACCATAAAAAAAAAAAAATGAAGACTATGAGAAGAACAATAAAAAGGTATATTTGAACTAATGTTAAAAGAAACAGGAGTTTTTCTCTTGTCAAGAGTAAACTGCATCAGAGGTGTGTGGAGGCAGAGGCAGGCCTGACAGAGCAGGATGCAGTGACAAAAGCCGGGGCACTACAGGGTTAACACCAACAAGCTCACTCTGCAAGGCTTGATTTCATCACCTGTAACACAGGAATAATTGGGGTGTTCCATCATAAAGATTATTATTAGAATTAAAATCAAGATGATAAAAATTTTAGTTCTCTCTTTAGGTGAAAAGGTCAAAAGCAGGTTTCTTCCCCGAGACTGTACAACACAGAACATCTACATTAACCAATTTTCTCTAGGTAAAATTACTAGAATTAAAAATCTATTAAAATGTTAATATTAGACACACATAATAAAACTTATTTATTACTCATATTATAGTCTCAATACTAAAACTCTGAAAAAGGGAGGAATCTATTGAATATCCAAGGCCTAACAGCAGTCACCATCTGGTGTACTTCTCCTGGGTATTTCCCTTCCCGAGTTGTATGTTACATGTTATTTGCATCCTGTTTACTTTCTCCGTCTAACGCTACACTCCACACATCTTTCCACTTAGCTCCTCACCTTCATAATCCTCACTCATAATGATTGCACTGTATTACGTTTTATTCCCTCGCCTAATAAACACTTTTAATTAATTAGTAAACAGACACACTATAATCGTCCAAGTCATTCCCCTACTGTAGGGCATTTATGCCGTTTTCACAATGGGAACTACCGAAATTTACATCTTTACCGCTATCCCTTTTCCACAATGCTGGATTGTTCTTTAAAATAGAAGATGCTGCATTTGCTAAAGCATGGCACTGCAGAAAATAAACACCATGTTTTGTTTACAAACAACATATTTCTCGAAAGAAACCTAAATCGTGATAGGGAGGGAAAAAAGAAAAATTAAAAAACTGCAGGTTGGCTTTGCGTCGTCATCGAGGTGGGTGGAGAAATGACAGGGCGAAAAAGCACTTCGGAACAATTTCAAACACATCAGTACAAACCGGTCCCCTTGCCAGCAGTGACTACAGTCTCCAGTTTTTTTGTATATTCTTGCGGAGACATTTTATTCATGGATGCCCAGCACACGCGTGCACACCCCCCGTTTTTTACATAAATAGCACCACCGGGCACTCTCTATCCAGCACCTACTACTGGGGATACTCCCCCATTAGCGTCAGGCTTACAGGGCAGTCCCAGCCGAACTGACGACACTATAGGGCTCCCTCGCGCGCATGGCATCGTCTATTTAGCCGTCACTGGTGATGGGCATGTTTGCACACTCGGCTCCTGCGAGAGTCACTATCTCGCTCAGGTCCGAGCACCTGAGTGAAGAATATGCACCTAGAAGCTTACCTGCTGAGTCGGGTGAGGTCTGTTTTTATGTAATGCTGACAACCACGGGGTAGCTGCGTTCCGCACTCCGTCCACCAGACCGGGACTGGGCGGGGGTCCCTCGAGCCGGTCGGCCCGAGCCGGGGGGCCGCGGTCCCCGAGGACGCCCTTCAGCCGCGGAGCCCCCGCGGCCGCGGCGCCCTCCCCTTGCCCACCCGCCGGCCCGCTCACCATTGGAGCGACTTCCCGACTCGTTCTTGCAATAACCACAGCGGTAAAAGCCATCGCCCTCGAAATACTCCACGACGCTGGACGAAAGCGCTGTACAGGAAGCCATGGCCCCGGCTCTCCAAACGCGGCGCACCCCAGCCCGACGCCGCCGACGCCGCCACCCCACAATGCACCGCGCCGCCCGGAGCCCCAGAGGCGCACACGAAGCCGCACGGCCGGCCGCCAGCCGGGCCTCGCCGCAGCCCCACGGCGTTGACGCCGCCCGCGCCATTTTGGTCCAGGGCAGCCTTCGCCTATTTCTGTTCCTTCTCGGAGAGGGACGGCCATCTTCGATGAGGGTGAGGCGGAGAGATGGAGCGTGAAAAGAAACGGTCTGGGAAGAAACGAGTGGGATAGGGGATCCGGAGTGGGGAAGCCGGGTCCGTGCACTCCGCCGCGAGGGACTGGCGCGGGGCACGAAAGGCGGGGCGGGGGTTGGACGCGAGGCGGCCGCGCCAGCTCCGTCGATGAAGACACTCACCGCAGGACGCCTTGCCGTCCTCCGAGTCGCAGTAGCCGCAGTGGTAGCCGGCCTTGAGTCCCTTGTACTCCACCACCGAGGCCATGGCCGCCGAAAGGGTCTGCGCGGGCCGGCCACGCCTCTCGGCGCCCCAGGGCCGACCTCGGCGGAGCGCGGGGGCCCGCGGCGGGGAGGAGGGGAGAGCAGAGGAGAGCGAAGCCCTGCGGTGCGTCCCTGAGCTCCAGCCCCCGATTCTGAGCGCCGCCTCCGCTCCGGTCCCCGTTGGGGTCGGGACACTCTGCGGCGTTAACGGGATGAAGGTCGTGCACCTCGGTTCGTTTGCATACTCCATCGCCAGTCCTTCCCATCGCTGCCCCTTGTTAGCCCCATTTTACAAGTAGGGAAACTGAGGCACGCAGGTTGCGATCACTCAGTTATTTCCTGTAGGTCTCAGTTTGAAAGTTACCATCTCAACCGTTCCTGACCACCGTGTAGCCAACTCAAGCACCTTCCACACCAGCAAGTACTCACGTATCCGCGGGCACTCTGTGAACGGCCGGGGTTGGTGAATCCTTCCACTTACGGCTTTTAAAGGAAACTGTCAGAGCTAATTGCTGCCTTGTGCCACTTAGAAGCCTAAGGCCACCATAACTTACGACTTGTAAAGAGAAGCTGGAAATCTAGATTTTTTTAAAATACAGTATTTAAAATGTTACTCTAAAAGAGTTTATTTAACTGTACAGCTAAACAAGCTTTTATATAGGCTGAATTCAGCCCGTGATCCTCAACAATCTTACAAACCACTATCTTAGAGAGCATTTCCTAGAAGGGAACAGTCTGCGGCAAAGTATAAAAATGAGTACCTCAAACGAGGTAATATTCCTTAATTTTTACCTTGTGTGCACTGATAATTTAATTCCTTATATTTTTCTCAGTCAGCCATAAAGCTAGTTATCTTTTTGCAATATTTAAAGAAAGTGAAATCATGAAACTTGGGGAAATAGAGGTACACTTTTTAGATCAATTTCAATATATTTGACTCCAATTTCCATGCTGCTGGGTATGTGCCCAGTTAAAATGAAGAGCTTGCTTGCTGGCAGAGTAACATGTTATACTGCAAAGCATCACTTGTACCCGGCCCCGTCCCAGCCCATGGATAAAAACAAGGGGTAGCTATGTAGCATGCAACAGGTTTTCAGGGCCCCTCTAGGCTTCTCCAGCTTCAACCCCTTACTTGAAGGCCTCTTGCTAAATACCCTATTCTTATCACCAATTTCCTCTATTTTGTTCATTGTAACAGATTTGATTATTCTCCGTTTTTTCCTGGATAGGCTCTCATTTTGAGTGAAAGGGCCTATTCAATGAAACATGCTCAGTACAGAGAGTAGGAAGCCAGGAGGCTTTTCAGTCTTATAGTCTTGTCCCACTTCACTTCTGTCCGTTTGAAGTCCCAACCTTATCCCACGCCCTAAACCAACCTCAGCCCAGGGCACTCCAGGACATACCAGCCTTGAACAAGGAGAATGTCCAAAGTCCTAAGCATATGTTTTAATTCATTTAATCCTTGCAGCAACTTCACAACATAGAAAACAAAGACCAAAGAGGCTAAATAAGTTGCCCATGGTCATACGACTAGTGAAAAACAGGAGGGAGAAAAGGTGATTAAAATAAATTGAAGAGGAAAAGAGACCAGCAAATACTAGGTCTGGACTTCTGTAGGACAACAGCTCCTGGCTGTCTATTTTGCTGGAGATCAGAGACAGTTTTTTTCTCCCAGGTCCAAATGAGAAAACACAGACCTTAGTTTAGTTTCCCCCTTTGCGGTGCAGGGAGGGGGCGGGAAGGGTGGAAGCACTTGTAGAATGTCCTTTTATTTATGAAACTGCCAACAGTAGAAAATTATCTTTGCTTTTAATTATTTAAATTATATCAATAATCACTTTAAATGCCAGTGGTCTAAATATATTAATGAAATGACTCAGACTGGATTGAAAAGTAAGGCCCAATTATATGTTACTACCCAAAACATCCACTTTAAATAGAAAAAAAAAAAAAGATGAATTAGGGGCAGAGAAAGATATGTTGTTAACACTAATCAAAAGATGGCTAGAACCTTGGCTGGTGTGTCTCAGTAGGTTGGAGAGTCGTCCCATGAACCAAAAGACCTGGGTTCGATTCCCCGTCAGGGCACAACCCAGGTTTGAGGTTTGATCCCCAGTCAGAGTGCATAGAAGAAGGCAACCAATCAGTGTTTCTCTCTGTCTCTCTCTCTCTAAAAGCAATGAAAAAATGTTATTGGGTTAGGATAAAAAAGTACAAAGATGGCTGGGGAGTAGCTACATTAATTTCAGGCAATGTAAACATTAGAACAAGGAAAATTAGGGATCAAAAGTTATATTACATATAATAGAGGTGTCAGTTCTCCAAGAATACATATCAGTCTTTAATGTGTATGCCCTTAGCACAGAGTGGCAAACTATGTGAGGCAAGAACTGATAGAATTGCAAAAATAAATCGAATTCACTGTATAGAAACTTCACCATTCCTCTGTCAGTAATTGACAGATTCAGCAGACATTAGGTCAATAAGGACATAATTGAACTCAACAATACCACCAATCAGCAGGATCTGACATCCATAGAATACTTCATCCAACAGGAAGCAGCAGATTATACATCCTTCTCAAGCTCACATGGTCTGTTTTTGACCGAAATAGACCACATTCTGGGTCATAAAAACACCTTAACAAATTTCAAAGAATAGAAATCATACAAAGCATTTTCTCACACCATGACAGAATAAAACTAGAGAAATGTAGCTGGAGAATACCCAAACGCTTGGAGATTAAACAACACACTTCTAAATAACACTTGAGTCCAAGAAGTTTCAGGAAAAATTTGGAAATATTTTGAAGTAAATGAACATGAAAACACAACTTACCCAAACATGGGATACTGCAAAAACTGTGCTTGGAGGGAATTCACACCACTGAATACACAGATTCCAAACAATCCCGGATTAACAATCTAAGCCCCCACCTCAGGAAACTGGAAAAAGCAAATTAAATCCACAATAAGCGGGAAAAAAGTAACAAAATTAAAGCAAAAATAAATGAATTTGAAACCAATAGAGAAAATCAACAAAACCCAAAGCTGGTTCTTTGAAAAGACCAATCAAATTGATAAAACTGGTGAGGCTAATTAAGAAAAAGTAGAAAAGACAAATTATCAATATCAGAAATGAAAGATCCCATGGACATTAAAAAGATAATAAATGACTACCTACAGATCATAACCTAGAAAAAAATGGATCAGTTCTTTGAAAGACAATCTGCCAAAACTCAAAAAAGAAGAAATAGATCATTTGAATAGGCCTATAAAGAAATAGAATCAATAGTTAGTGGCCTATGAACACAGCAGCAGGCCCAAACGGGTTCACTGGTAAACTCTACCAAACATTTAAGGAAGAAATTATACCAGCTTTCTACAGTCTCTTCCAGAAAATAGCAGCTAAAGGAATTTTCTAATGCATTCTATTAGGCCAGCATTACCCTAATACAAAAACCAGAAAAAGACATTACAGGAAAGGAAAACTACAGACCAATATCTATAGTAAACATAGATGCAAAAATCCTCAATAAAACATTAGTAAATAGAATGCAACAATGTATAAAAGAATCATACACCACCCACCACCAAGTAGAACTTACTCCAGGTAAGCAAAGCTAGTTCAACATTCAAAAGTAATTAATGTAATCCATCACATCCGTAGGCTAATGAAGAAAAATCATATCACTAGATGTAGAACAAGCATTTGACAAAAATCCAACACCCATCCATGATAAAAATTCAGCAAACTAGGAATAGAGAGGAACTTCCTCAACTTGATAAACATCTACAAAAAAACCTGCAGCTGACATATACAATGGTGAGAAGATAGGTGCCTCCTTGATAAGATCCAGAACAGTAAAAGGACGTCCCTTCTCACCACTTCTATTCAGCATCATACTGGAAGTCTGAGCTAATGCAAAAAAAATAGGAAAAGGAGAAAAAGATAAATAAAACTCTGTTCACAAATGACATGACTGGCCAAATGGAAAATCCCAAAGACTTAACAATAAAATTCTCTTGGAACTAACCAATTATAGCAAGGTTGCAGAATACAATGTTAATTAGAGGAGTGACACTACCAGACTTTAAAACTTACTGTAAAACTAGACTAATCAAAACAGTGGAGAAAGACAGATAGATCAAGGGAACAGAGTGGAAAGCCCAGAAGTAGATCCACACAAATATAGTCAACTGACCTTTGAGAAAGGAGCAAAGGCAATGGAGAAAAGATAGTCTTTTCGACAAATGCTGCTGGAAAAACTGAGCATCCATGTGCAAAATAAATAAATCTCGACACAGACATTATACCCTTCCCAAAAATTAACTAAAAATGGATCATAAGCCAATAAAAATAAAGAACTCCTAAAATTCTCAGCAATACAAACAACCCATTTAAAAATGGGCAAAAGATCTGTATGATTGTAATGATGGACTCCTGTTGTTATACATTTGTCAAAAACTCATGGAATGTACAACATAAAGAATGACTCAGTGTAAACCATGGACTTTGATTAACAATAAGGTATCAATATTGATTCTTCAGTTATAACAAATGTCCCACACTAATGCAAGATACAAATATTAGGGGAACTTAGAGGAAGAGAGTAGTTTTTTGTCCGTATTTCCGTAAGCCTGTAGCTGCTCTAAAAAATTAAGTTAATAAAGAAAAAGAACAGTGGTTTAAAACTTTTAAATTGATTACATGTGAACTGGTAATATTTTGTTTATCCTGGATATATTTTAATCTCACCTGGGGTTTTTTTTTTTTCTTTTACTTTTGTAAATGTAACACCCAGAAAAATTTAGATTATGTCTGTGACTCACATTCTATTTTTGTTGAAAAGTGCTTGTCAAGAACCAAGTTCTTGCAACTCTATACGGCTAACCCAGTTCTCTGCTTGCCTCTGCTGGCAGGCCTTACAGAACGAGGATCTTTCCTCTAGTGCCACTTCTTTTTAATCACTTTCCCATTAACATTTCATAGTTCTCTCTTTGTTTTGGGAAGTCATCAGAATTCCTCTGGGTCATACTCTGGTCCCAGTGACCCTCCCCACACTGTACTACTCTACTCTATATTCCAGCCTCCAGCATCCTTCCCTGCATATAGCAGTCTGCCTGTGCAACTTCCTCTGGTAACAGCCACTGAGTCACCTCTTGTTTCACAGGTCTCAGCGGAGATGCCCCTGTTGTTGCCACTCTGTTCAGAATGTGCTCCCCAAGAAATCCTCCTTATTCACATCCCACTGACTCCTGCCCTTTGTTCTCCCTCCATACTAAGCACCCCCTCTGGACCCCTGTATCATAGGTGTGCGCTTGCATGTATTTCCTGCCTCCCTAATTGGATTGTAACCTCTACAAAGATAAGGACTGTTTCCTCTCCTCCAGTATACCAAGGTTAGTTAGATGGGATGGCGTGTGCTTAAGATCACAAACTTTGCTTTTAGATACCTGTGTTCAAGTTTCAGTCTCTCACTTGGCAGATGTGTGGCTTTGAACACATCCCTGAACTCTTTTAGCTGCCATTTCCTCATATGAAAAATGGGGAGAACAATATTACCACGTAGGGTGGAGTGTCAGTGTTTCATGTTTACATTCTATTGAGGCACTTTTCTTTTTTATGTTTTTACACATCTGCAAAATGGAGACAGCAGGCAAGGTGCTGTTTCCAATGCCGGAAATCAGTCTGTGATTATACTGTGAAATTCATTTCAAGTTCAGGGACATGAGAAGTGGTTAATAATAATTTCAGTCCAGGAACCATCATCTTCCCCAGGCAGGACTTCTCATAACTATTTAGACATAGTTCATGTTTGTTGACAAAGGATCAAAATTTAGGTATGATAAAAATAGTTAGCAAAGAGAGTCCTTTTTATATTTTTCATAGAATAACATAGTTTCAACCTGATTTGCTTATCGGTTCTTGCCTCACATAGTTTGCCACTCTGTGCTAGAGGCATCCGCATTCAATGTTTATCTCCCTGGCTTGTAAACATTCTTTATCCTCCCAGTTTCTCTTATCAGGAAAGAGAAACAATTTACAACATAGTACTTAAATTAGAAGTACTTTTAGGTCCAAGTGGCTCTCTTTATATAAGCTTTATTTTAATAAAGCTGACTCCTTAAAGAGAGGCTCACATTAAGAACTGCATTTATTTGTCATCAAACAAGAGTGTTCCATTACCATTTTCATAGGAGGGTAAATAAGGCATTGCCTGTTAGCGCTTCACATAGCGCCTGGCTCAGTGGGAACAGAGGCATGCCTCCAAGAGACGGCGGGTTAGGTTCCAGGCCACCACAATAAAGCAAGCTGTAATACATTTACTAGTGGAAGGTGTTGCTTTCAATTTGTGGGGGGGGAAAAAAGCCATCTGTGAAATGCAATAAAATGAGGTATGCCTGTATTAGGGACTTGTTATGATAGTATGATGTTGTCACATCTCAGGTATTGTAACAATTTTGGCTGAATTCATATCACATGCGTTTGACATCTGAGTGGCATGACTTTATCAGTGTTAAAGTGGTATCTTGCTTGGTTTAGGAAACAAGCGATTAAAATGTAAATTGAAATTTAATTCATCAGTGCTTTGGTTTGAAATAGAAACCACTGTCATGACTTGATGTTGGAAATTCTTTCATTTAAGCATAAAATATCCATGTTTACTTTTATAACTTATTTCCGAATATGAGCTTGGGGCTTCGGTTTCAGAGATCAAGCACGTTCAAGGTGGTATGGCCATACATGTTGGTGGCAGCTGGGGCTACAGCTTCAAGAAGTCTCTACAAATAGTCCATTTTAGAAGGCATAGATTTTAGTCCTAAAAAATGAGAAGCCGAGTTGTAATTACTTACTGTATTTTCTCCTTGTTGCATTTTTTAAAGAACTAGAGACAACTTAGCGGGTTACATGAAGACTTCATTTGGATGGTTGCAGCTTCCATATATGGTGGAGTATCTTGATGTGAATATGCAGAATCATTTTCATTAACTTGTACTTCAGTATCAGTGCATTTTCTGCTTCTTTGTTTTTAACGAATGACCAGTTATGAACATAATTAAATAACATGACTAAAAGTATATTAAATAGTATTGGAGCTCAAAACCTTCAAAGCAGGAGCAGTATTTCGCTGAGTGGCACACCAGCTAAGGGAATATGAGACCGTGTGACTGGCCATCCACACACTCATCTGACCTCCACCAATAACATCGTGTGCATAGGGCCCATCCAGGGTTTCCCACTGAGTCCGTTCCCATGGAAGGTAGACAACATATGGTCCGAAAAAGAAAAAGATGCTTCTGTTTCCTTGAAAGGTGTTTCCCTAACTGAACTGAGGTGGAACGTCTGTATCTGTGAAACACAACCCAGCTCACACTGAAGTTCGTTCTCTAGAGACTAGATGTGGTCTTCACCTACAGCCTCACAGTAGTCTCAGTGTAGGGTAGTGGTGATGCAGAAAAGCTTGCGACTGCTTTTGGTTGCCCTAGGAATTAACCGAAAGCATCCTGAAGGACCAGCGGTAGCTGTTTGAAAGTCTGACAGCGGGCCAGAAACTCTAATGGCTGAAAAATGATATTTTACAGAAAAGAGAATGAGCGATTAAAGCAAGAACAGTTTAGGAGAGCAGATGCTGAGGGGAAGACGGTGAAGAGCAAAGCTGTTCCTAAAGCTGGTCATCAACAGGGCAATGTCTGAAACAAAAGACATCGAAGAGAAACAGCATGAGGCTGCAAGGACAGTAAAAGTGACCCACAGTTCCTGCGTGGACAGGATGCCGTGGGGCAGGGGGCTCTATGGAAGGACCCGCCAGCAGTGCAGACTCCACCTCGCACCCTCCTTAGGTGGCAGACTCAGAATGGTTGGATCTTGATGCAGAAGAATACTAGGTATTTGCCTTCCATTTTGAGTAAATGCGAGAGAATGTTATCTGGGAATGAGTACAGCACAGGAATGAAAAATGTGTGCTTTGGAGCCATTCGGGCACAAATTCCACTTCTGAAACGAACCCTGGGAGTTTGACAAGTCTCTCTTGGCCTCAGTCTGCTTTGCCATGACATGGGGATAATGAGTACCTATCCCATATGGTTGTTTGGAAGATTAAGTAAAAGAATCCATTTAAATTCTTAGCACAATGTCTAGTGTGTAGTAAACTCTATAAATGGTGCTTTGGAAGTAATACAAGAATCTCTTAGGAAAGAAAACATGAAAGCAGAAATATGAGTCTTTTAAGTAATTAGCTTTACTTAAAAGGCAAATATAGTTTTGGTTTCTTCCAGTTCTATGTTCTAAAATCCTTCTCTTTGCTGCTAAGAGAGGGCAGAGAAAAAATGTATAACCTGGATTGGTAAACATAAAGCCTATTTAGTAAGCAGGTTAAGAACTAACAGGTCTGGAGGATGCATAATTATGACTGTGCAGATTTTTCTGCATTGCTGTCAAATTGTTTAAAATGTAAACCTTTGGCAAGAATCATGAAACGTTATAGTTGGATCGCTGTTGGTGGAAATTAATGATAGCTTATAAATTATATTTATTGTTAATAACTTTATACACAACAGCTTAAAATGGACTTAACCTACTTTTAACAGTATTTTCCCATCAAAGGCTAGGTCTGTTCTACCAACAATTATACACAAACAGTGGTTTGTGGAGTTTGAAATAGCAACTCAGCCTCCCCTTTCCAGGGTTAAAATAGAGGTACTTCTGACAGTTTCAACCTCAAACACAATGTGGCTTTTTTTATATTTTTATTAGAGAGCCCTTCTTCCTTGCTTCAAGGAAAAATAGAAGACATTAAACAAATCATCGAGTCCTGCCTGTTGGCACAGAGAAATGCCTTTCGCCACATACGAAGTCAGTCCCAAATCACTTCCTAATATAACTCATATGGCGCATGATTCCTGAGACCCTTCTCCACATCCTAGTGTAATTACTCTTTTTGATCTTCTAGATTGGCCTGGGCAAAAAATATTCAGGACCCTGGAATTGCAGTAAGTTTCTAGTACCCACTAGAAAAGAAGATTAAGGTGAGGAAATACACTTACCATGAACTTCGGAGCTGGTAACAGAATCATAAAAAGTTTATCACCAAGGTCAAAAAGACCTGAGCGCCTGTCATGTTTAGTTCAGCATGTGGTTCACGGAGCACTGATGGTGCTGGTGCAATAGAACTGAACACGTAAGCACAGCCCGTGTCCTCACAGGGCTGGCTAGCAAGGGATGATGACACGGAGCACGTTGGTAGCACCAATTGTGCTAAGTGTCGTGAAAAGATGGGATTTTATGTGAATGAGTATGTGAAAGGTCTGAAGAAGTGGCATTTAAGCTAAAACCTACAAATTACTTATCTAAGTGCCATAGTCAGAGCAGCTGTATTGTGTGTTTGGAACTCCGACGGAAGTCGATGTGAAAATACTCAGATGGGAGCGAGAACGTGGCTTTTGAGGGACAGAAAGTCCATATGGCTGCAGCAGAGTGAGCGAGCGGGCGCGACGCGAGGCTGCTGGGAGAGGCGGTCAGGAGCCACAGTGTGGGTGCCACACTGGGCTCCAGGGTTTTCCCCTAAAAGCCAGAGGACCCTGTCCCGGGTTTCCATGCAGGATAGGGATGGCCTCTGATTCGTGGAACTCAAAGGTCACTCTGGCTGTTGTGCAAGGGGTCTGAG
Organism: Mormoops blainvillei; assembly: GCA_004026545.1. Classification (NCBI taxonomy): domain Eukaryota; kingdom Metazoa; phylum Chordata; class Mammalia; order Chiroptera; family Mormoopidae; genus Mormoops; species Mormoops blainvillei. The sequence continues at coordinate 57,962 of PVJD01006398.1, read as the reverse complement.
GGGGCTCGGGGCAGAGGGACAGAAGTGTGGATTCAGGGAAGCCAGTGAGGCTACTGCCCTAGGGCAGGGGCGTTTTGAAGTTAGACGTGACAGGACTGAGAAGGGGGGAACCGAAGAAAGTACTTTGTAGTAAGAGTCAAGTAAAGATGTCGAGGGAACAGTATCTAGGTCTGACGTTGAGGGGCAAGGGTAGGGCGGCCTCGTGCGCCTCGACTTGTCTTACTCATTCCTTTCCCACTCCCTAGAGCAGTGGCCGACACACGGCAGGTCACCTGGTCAAACGATTAAGGCTGTGTGTCCAGAGGACCAAATGTGACTGCTCTACCTTAAGTGACAATTTCTGTGCTGTATTTTCCTGCATTACATTTAAAAGTCAGAGCCAGCAAAGCAAGTGAGGGAGTAGCCATGAGGACGGAAGGGAATGAGGGGCCAGTCAGTCACCCGAGGACATTCAGCTAGTGGCTGGAATAGCCTGGGGTCCAAGAGAGCCTCAGTCACGGGTCCTTGTCCGCAGCCTGGCAGCCAGAAGAAAAGTGTTTCAAGGAGGAGACAATGCTGCTGAGAGGTCAAGTGTGGCAGGGACAGAGGTGGGCATGCTGAATCAGTCTATGTGGCAACCGCTCGTGACCTAGATGAGAGCTGTCTCAAAGAGGCGGGCGGTGGACACCCAGCTGAAGAGGATTGAGGGGAAACTAGGAGGTGAGAAAGCAAAGACGGGTTGTAGGTCAGCGCTTCGAGTGACAATGTGAAGGGGGGCAAGAAAGGCCTGGAGAGGGATGTGCAGTAAAGGAAGCTTCCCTCTGCCGTGTAAAGCCGGTGTACACCGAAGCAGAGCTCTCGTGCCGATCGGCTGATCCGGCAGCGGGGAAATTTTGATGAAGCGGGAAAGGGGATTTGATCATTGCAGCTGGAAGCTCTTGAAGCTCAGTGAGCATGGGCGGAAGAACTGGCTTTTGAAAAAGGGGCAGGGTTTCAGTTATCAAGGCAGGAAGGTGGAGTCTGGGGTAGACGCAGGGTGGTTGTTCTAACGGGGAGACAGAGAGGATCCAGAGTCACTGCTTCTGTCTCCTCAAGGAGGTCTAAGGCCAAGTCTTCACCTAGGAGGGAACACTGCGGAGGACAGCGTAGGGGAGTGGAGATGAGGGCATGAAACCCAGTGAAGGGACCCTAACAGGGGTATGGGGCAGGACTGCCAGGCAGGGCGGATAGCCACATGAGATCTGTGCCATGGGCCCCAGCAAAGGACAGCCAGCATAAAAATTCCCGATACTTCCCCCTGAAAAGCGCTGAGGTGGTGTCCATTGCAGAGAAGTGAGGAAACTGTTAGTCTGAGTTTCAACAGAATAAAATCCTTCATAAACTTAAGGCCCTGTCTTTTGACTTCTGGTTTGCCAAAGCAGAGGAATACTACTGGCAACGATATCAAGAAATGCTGGAAGAGGCATGGAAATACAAAATGGTTCCAAAATGGGAAATTAGCACAGAGGAAGAAGAGGAGAAAACACAAAGTGAAAAAACAGGAGATGCTAAAATATGGGGCTATCTAGTGTCGGAGAGGGAGCTGAACCAGATAAAGAAACACATCTACCTAACACTACAAGCTAGAGGCCTCAGAAGCGACAAGTATCAAATACTTCCTGGAAGAGTTCCAAATGAAATGCTTTGCCCAAAACATTCACCCTGGAGAAGGAGAAAACACTAAAAATATCCAGGAAACACCCAAAGCTAAAACCCAAAGGCACCCGGGGGCACGGGCACAGCAACAGATGGAGAGACATCAGGACCACATGGTTCAAGGGCGAGAACTGGCAGAGCAAAGAAATAACAAACGAGGTGCTCGGAACCTCGCCACCCAGGCTCCTCTTCTCCTAAAACCTCAGGTGAGGGCAGAGACAGTGAGAGAATCTGAGTGGGTCACAGCCTGTCCCATTGCCCAGCCTCACCAAGATGCACCTACAGAAGTGACTATTCTGAGGGAAAAGTCCAAAGAAGGGGGCAAAACTAAAAAAGCACTTCCAAGAGAGCTCTTGAATACACCCATCGTTTTTGAAAAGTCAACTAGAAAATAATAAAGTTATTTTCTAGATCATTGTTATTTCTTTTTTAGGCTAGTCTACTTTCATAGTTGTTAGCGCAGTAAAATCCCACACCCTAATTTTGTTTCTAGGTGCGTCAAACTGGGGCAAGAAAAAGTTAAACCATAAACAAAACTATTGACTTAAAACCACCATTTTATTGTATCTCAGTTCTTTACCAAGAATTCAGGCAGAGCTCAGCTGGGCAAATTTCTGCCCCATGTGGCACCACCAGAGTCACTTCGGAACACTCAGGTGATGGCTGGGCTTCACCTGCCATATGCCATAGGCAAGAACAGCTAGAAGGCTGGGCTCGGCTTAGCTGATCCCCCTCCCTCTCTCCCCATGCCGGGTAGTTTCAAGGCCACGTGGTAGCTGAACTTATCACGTGGTGACTCAGGGCTCTGAGAGGCCTGTCAGACACTACAAGGCTTCTTCTAACCCAGCCTCAGAAATCCCAGTACACTCCTGCCATATTTTATTGCTCAAATAAATCACCAAGGCCAGCCCAAATTCAAGCAGAGAGGTAACAGACTCTTCCTCTCAAAAAAATTTGCAGCCATTTTTTAATCTATCACTGAAAGCTCTGAAAAGTCTATTGCACAACAGAAGAGGCGAAGCAGAGCACATCCAATTCGGTAGCATGGAGAGCTCTACTGCGAGGATATGGGTGAGAGCAGGACAGCAGTCTCTGGGCCTGTGGGGCCTGAGCATGCACCTTGGACGGCAACTCCTTAGGTAGGCAGAGCGGTTAGGAGGGAAGCATGGCCCACGCTCAGCACTAAGCCACTTTCCAGGCGCCGCCGCCAGCCGCTGCCATCAGCACAGAGTAAGGCACAGGCCTGGCCCTGGGGGACTCCACTGGAAGAGGTGTGCAAAGAAGCAAGGTGAGCAGCACAGACAAGGTGACCGAGGTAAGAACAAGGTGCTACTCAAAGTTCTGGAGGGAAAGAAAGGCTTTGGGGATATGCCATGAGTTTGATTTTTAAAAGATGGCATCCATTAGTTGTCCCCCTGCCCCAATTCAGAAGTCTAGATAATGTCTGTCGGTAATTTTTTTAAACAATGAAAAAGTACATGGATAGAAATCTCAATAGTTACTGAAAGGTGTGAAATGCAAAGCAGCTTTCCCACCTTGGCTTGAAAAATGTAACCACTCAAAGTTTCTACGTGAATAATGTTTGAAACAAGCGGAAAGTAAGTGAAGGGAGAGGAAGGCAATGTCAAACACACACGCTTGAAAAATTATAACGTTAAGACCACACATGTGACTCCATTTATGTGAAATGTCCAGAATAGGCAAATTTTTGGAGATAGACATAGGCTTATTTACAGACAGAAGTAGGTTAGAGGTTGCTTAGGGCTAAGGGGTGAGGAGGGTAGGTGAGGAAGGCTGAGTGGCTGCTCATGGGCAGGGGTTAGGTGAACAAGAATGTTTTGGGTTTTTTTTAAGATTTTATTTATTTATTGTTAGAGAGGGGAACAGAGGGAGAGAGGGAGAGAAACTTCAATGTGTGGTTGCCTCTCACACACCCCCTGCTGGGAACCTGGCCTGCAACCCAGGCATGCGCCCTGACTGGGAATCGAACCAGTGACCCTTTGGTTCCCAGGCTGGCACTCACTCCACTGAGCCATACCAGCAGGGCAAGAATGTTCTAAAACTGACTGTGGTGATTCACAATACTGTGAGTAGACTGAAAAAATAATAATACACTTTAAATGGGTGAATTGTAGGGTATGTGAGTTATATCTCACAAGGCTATTTAACAAAAATGAAAGAGATGGCTGGAGTTTACAGGATGAAGTGAGCCCAGAAATGTAGGCAAAGGGCGTGATCATGCAAGGCTCTGAGGCTCCCTGAAGAGCGTAGGTTTTTTTCATCTTGAAGGCTTAGGGAGCCACTGAAAAAAATGACATGTGGTTTTAAAGAAGTGGAAGAAATGTGAAGGACAGACAGGAGGGCAGGGGACACCAGATGGGAGTCTGTGACAGAAACCTGGGCAAGATGGAGTGATTCGAGAGACCAGGTGAGAATTAGTGACAGATTAAGGTAGGGATTGTGGGGGGTGAAAAAGAAAAGAATTCACAACTTTCTTTCTGAGGAAATAAAATAATAAAAGTACCAGTACAGGGATTACAGGGAGGAAAGATCTGGGGGCTGTTTCATAATGGTCAGAACAGCCCCCATGCTAAGAAGCCACTGGTTCCAGCTACCTGTAGCTTTTTAGAAAAGTTAAATCGAAGCTTCGGGAATGATCAGGGCACAGGTGTAGTGTAGATCCTGAAGAGAGAGATGGTGGGAGGAAAGCCCGGGGAAGCACCAGACGCAAGTACATAGTGTTCAAGTACATTTTCAAGTGTCAAATGCACAGCACTTATCCGCTGGGTTTAACAATTTGGAAAGGTATCACCAATGAAGCTGGCATGAAACAGCCTCAGTAGGATGGTAGGAATGGACTACTTTAGCAAGTGGTTCTTATTTAAAGAGGAGATAGGACAGTAACTTAGGGGTCACAATAATTTTTTTACGATGAGAGATGAGCAGGGTTGAAGGGAAAGCACTAGATACAGCGGGTGTGACTGGCCGAGCAATGATCCACAGATGCGGAAAGAGTTAGAATCCAGAGGCTTCCATAGAAGAGACACCTCCCCCTCCAACACCAGAGGGAAGGAGGGAGAGAAGGTAGATGTGGAAAGCTGGGGGGTGAAACAAGCAACCGACCAGGAACTCACAGCACACCAAGGACAGACCTAAGGGCCCAGCCAAGGTTAGGTGCACGGGAGTACCAGCAGTCCACCCTGCTGTGTGGTTTCCTCCGTGGCGGTCAGAAGCCCTCAGGCACAGAGGGGACTGACTGCGGGTGAGGCTGATCCTGGGCTGGCTTTGCTGGGGAAAGCAGCCCGGCCTGGCTTGGCCGAGGACTGAAGAGCTTCTTGCGTACAAATCATAGGCCGAATCATATGACACTGCTGATACTTGACCATATTTTAGCTATGAAAACTATTTTATATGTTACAACCTAACACGTGTTGACTTGACTAGATAACTTTACAGCTAAAGAGATGTAAACAGAACCATAATGATCTAAGGGCCATTAATAACCTATCTAAAACTTTCAGTGGGACAGGACCGGAGAACGAAGAAACTCTCCCGATAACAGAAAACAAAGAGTAACTACGATTATTTGTGAATATGGCAGTGAATTTCCTTTAATCAAAGACAACCATGACAAATTCATCAACTATCAAAAGCTACATTTTACTAAAAACAATCTGTCTTTAAAAATGTTCAATCATACAATATATACAATACATGCTGCTTTCCTTTTTGGATTTCACTATCCACTTGAGTCCTAAAAAAGGGGGGAAACAGCCAGTTAACAGTTTATAAATCAAAATTTGATTTACTTTACATAGATGAACTCTAACAACTAGCCCCTTGTCAGTGAGTGGGGCCCCCGGTTAGTCCGTCACACGGGGCGGGGCAGACGTACACCTACGGTTGTGAGCACTTGAGACACAGAGTTTGTTCTTGTGTTGCTATTCATTAATTACTGTATTATTTTCCATACAAACAACTGTGAGTCTACTTTTGCCCCACCCTGTGTCATCTGATGTCAATCCTCCCCCTCCCTCTATTATCCCAGAACAAAAGTAGCTCCATTAATTCGGGCACTATGGAGAGTTTAAGAACTAAAAAGCTAATTTTAACTATCAAAATCATAAAAAATTTGAGCTACAAAAGAAAGAACCTTAGCAATTATCTAATTCAAAACCCTCCCCATTCTATCACAGATGCACAGATATGGAAGAGGAAGCTGGGTGAGAGTGAGTGACGTGCCCACTGTTTAAAGGGGCAGAGCAGGCAGAGCCCAGGTCTCCTGGTTCCTGCCTACAGCTGGGGGCAGCGCAGACCGCCGGGTCCCGGCGCAGGTTTCCTTCTAGCGAGGCTCTCCCTCATGACAGTGAAGGATCATTCCGCAGAACGACTCAAATTTAAGAAATGGCCATTCACTAACCAGCTCAAGGTAATCCTCCTTTTCTGCTCTGTTTCTGCGGAACAAGCCAAAAAAGCTAAGGGGACACTGAACAACTGATGGGAGGATTCAGTATTCTACTTCTCTTCCCTATCAGTTTGTTATGTTAGGGGTTAAAAAGCCAAACCAAGAATGAACCCCTGCTCTGCCTCTGCCCACCACACATCTGAAGAACCCCAATGTAATTAGTCCAAAGAATGGAACTTGCAACCACTAGGTCCTGCTCAACATTTGTCACCAGCACACAGTTCTAAGAATGGGGCACTAGAGGGAGGCAAAATCCAAATTTCACCAGAATGCGACAAAATAGGATGGTTTGGAATGCCAAGTATAGTTTCACAAAAACTTGCGTTTGCCCCATAGGAAGTGTCACCTTCAGCTGGCATCAAGCGCTTTGGCTCTGCTGGCTCTGGCTTGGAACAATCACAGGCTCTGAGATCTCAAAGGTCTTCACAATCTCCTGGCAGAGAACAAAGGACATATGGGCACTGGGTTTACGGCAAATGAGGTTGGAGACAGAACTGCCCAGGGGTAACGTGCCCAGCTTTACCTGCCAGTCACGGTAACTCAAAGCTATGATTCCTTGATTCCTGATTTGGGTGTTCTGATCAATGCCCTCACTTTCTTCATTAATATTAACAGGTTCTGTTTGAAAAACAAAAGTTTTTAAAGGTTATCAAATAAGAGGTAACCTAAACAGCAATGATGAATCATAGGAATGAAACCTATATCGAGATAATTATAATAGTACATACTTGCTAGGACTTCATGCATCATTGAGTTGTAATATTATTACAGTAGCAAGTAATCCATTTGCTTCCATTTAAAAATGTAGTAGAGAAACACATTCCTGTCACTTGAAAACCTCTGCACATCTACATACCAGCCACAGAGCTAAGCCCTGGTGAGTCCAACATGAAATTGAGTAACATACCAATGTAATAAGGGTGCTTCATTCGCCACAGGAGACCTTACCAGGAGCAGCATAATGGAGAGTGTGAAATTATGCAACTTAGAATTAAAGATTCTCTCAGGGAAAGAAGGAGGTGGCATCAAGGAAAAAATAGAAAGAAGGAAACTACAAAAATAACTGCAATTACAAACTTTCTAAATTAAAATTTGAGGGCAATTATATCATTTCCTGTTAACCTTGACAGCAATAGATGTTGAATCAATAATATAGATAAATCCATTTTAAACCATGACCATGTTTTCAGTTAGTTGAGAAAGATACAGCATTATAAAGGTTTGTTACCTAAAATGAAAACTTTTACATTTAGTAAAATGCATTTCATAAACTCTAATACCAAATATATTTTTTTCTAAAACTAATTTTTCTGAACGCAGGATCATTTACCTATTATTGGCAGTCGGTCTTGATCAAGTTTTATTCTTGCAAAACCATCCTAAAACACGCACAAAAAATTATTTTAGAGGGCTAAAATTTAGATCCAAAACATATACCATTGGATAAGAAAATTACTCAATTAGAAAGTACTATATCTCAGACAATGAAAACGTAACAATACTTAGGCGATTACATGGACAAGACTTGAATGTCTTTCTTTACAAGGTCTGTCTCTCAGGCTCCTCATCTGCCCTTTCAGCCAGGCACAGCCTCCATCCTGAGGATCTCATCAACAAAACTCTGTCTGTCTTGCCTCTTTAATTGATATATACATAGTTGTGACAACTTAAGATTTTATTATGCGTAATTCTATCCTTTACCATTGAGGAAATAGGCCTTTTATCATTTCTGGGAAAACACTTTGGTCAATACAAGATTTTTATCTCAAGTTAAGATCATATTCATCTTACATGCAGGAAAGCAACCTGATAAGACTAAAGACAGTTCAAAGCACATTTCCATAGTACATTTTTTAGACCTATTTTGAAATAATTTCAAACTTAGACCTCCTATATATCCCTTACTCAACTTCACCCGTTATTTGAGTTTTGCCACATTTACCATTCTCTCTAAATATACAGGGATGGGCAAAAGTAGGTTCACAGTTGTTTATCTAAAAAAACAATACAACGAATAACACAAGAATAAACTGTTTCGCATACTCACAACTGTAAACCTACTTTTGCCCACCCCTGCTTATGTTATTAGTTTTTACGAGAGTGAGTGATAGACAACCCGACCCTGCCCACAGTACTTCAGTGTGTACTTCTAGAGAACAGGATATTCTCTTACATAACATGAAAGCTATCACATTTGGGAAATATAACATTTATACCAGAATGTTATCTATATATATATAGTTCCATATTCCAATTTTGCCAATTCTTTCACTAAATGGTTTTGAAGTGGGGAAGCAAGCATACAAATTTTGAACTTGTTTCTTGTTTCTTCTAGTTTCTGCTGCCTCCCGGTCCATCAGTATTTGCTATAATAGGTCCAAATGCATACTGGTTAGTACAAATGTCTTTGCCAGCTCCCCTCGATTGCTTTTATTATTTATCGTTTTAAAAGCACATAAAGGCAATTAGAGAAATAAACCTTACCCTTACAATGAAGGAAACATGAAAGATGTTCTCCACCGTACGGGGAAAAGAATGTGGATCAATCACAAAGTCAAAGAAGGACATAGGAGTATCCGCTACAGACAAAAAAAGAAAAAATTCTTCAACACAGGAAAATGACATTTGCTCATCAGTAAGACCAATACTCTATAGTGTTAGCCAGAGGGTGGAAATGGGCACTCATCCTGTTGTGGGAGTGTAAACCGATACATCCCTTCTAGAGGGCAATTTGGCACATCTATTGAAAATAGGTATGGCCCTGACCTGTATGGCTCAGTGGGTTGGGGGTCACCCTGCAAAGCAAAAGGTCGCCAGTTCAATTCCCGGTCATGGCACGTGCCTGGGTTGTGGACCAGGTCACCGGCTGTGGGGTGTGAGAGGCAACCAATGTTTCTCTCGCACATCGATGTTTCTCTCCCTCCCTCTCTCCAAAAATAAATAAAATCTTTAAAAAAAGAGGTATGGCCCTGAACCTAGCCACCCCCTCTAAAAAGCTGTCCTATGGAAATATTAGCGCACGTGCACAAAGCCATGGCCAGATTCTTCACTTCTGCAGTTTCTACAGGAGTAAAGTACTCTAAAGAACATACTCGTCCACGAATAGAGAAATTGATAAATGTATTTATGATACAGCCATACAATAGCAGTCATTGAAAAGAATAAGGGGGATCTATATGCACTGATAAGAAAAATTAACCACATGGAAAAGTCATGTTGCCGAAGAATGTGCATATTATTAGCTTTGAGAAAAGCAAAATAAAAAATAATTCTAACTACTTATGTGCATATTTATACGATTGGCATATATGCGAGATAATCTGAAAATATGCCTATCATGTTTTACAGATGGCTCCTTCTGAGGGATGAGGAGAGGTGGAATAGGTACTCTTTACTTTTCTCACTTCTATGTGATGTTTTCTTTTTTAACAGAAAAAATAAAACACCTCATTGTCTAAAAATAAAAAAGTAAAGTAACTTCACCAACATTCTCACGTGGAACTTCTAAAGGGGAGAAGCCTCATTAAATACATATGCCAAAAGAATCAAAATGAGGCAAACATTACCTATAACTGAAAATGCCTTTTAAATAAAAATATTCATAGCTTCTCATTGAAAGGGACACACGTCAAACTAATACAAATTGCTCCATTTTGAACTTTGTATTATACTTACGATCTTCTCGAAAATATGTTTGCAACAATCCTAAGATCCTTTCCACTTCTTTTTCTGTTGCTTCTTGATGAGATTCTTCCATTCTTTTCAACTGAAAATATAAAGTCATCATCAAGCTCACTGACCCCTTGCCTGCCTGTTGACCTCTTCTGCTCTTACACATCCAGACTCCTCTAAATGTCCTTACTGGGGATGGCTTTACTGTTTATCCTCATCTTAAAACTTACCATTAAAAGAAAAAACATTCAATACCATTTGTATATTAATTTTTTTTATAGAGGAGTAACATTACCAAACCATTTTCGGGTTGAACATAGAATACAAAAGGGTGCTTCAGAACAGTGGCTCTCAACTGTGAGTGACTTTGTTCCCCGGGACGTGTCACTACTAGGGTGGGGAGGACATATGCTATTGGCACCTAGTGGGAAAAGGCCCAGGATGCTGCTAAACATCCTGCAATACATTAGACGGACCCTCCAGACAAAGAATGATCCGTCCCCAAATGTTGGTGGTGCTGAGGTGGGGAAACCCTGGTTTAGGAGAACTGATCCACCATACAGAAATGAGTTAAAACTAAGACAAATGGTCAATCCAATAAAAAGTTTCAAGGCTTAAATAAAATGATTAAAGGATTCCAGAACCTAAAGCTTAGGAATGATGGCCAAATTTGCATGGACATTATAGTAACGGCTACTTTAATGTGAGGTGCTTTTAACATGCAAGTTAAAAAAAAACAAACCTGCTCAGGCATTTTCTTGTCTTTTTCTGCCGTACAGACTCTTCTTGGACGTTCAGTCCGTGGCTTTGGCACAGGGCATTCTCCTTGTATTGAACCCAACCTAATGAGAAATATGCTTTCATGTCTTTTTTGGTTTGTTTTCTAAACAAACTAACTTCACTAACTGAAAGCAGTTCCCATGGGATAGTCCAATCCAGACCAGGTGTCAGTGACACAGGAGCTGACATCAGACCGAGACTCTCGTCAGGCCTGTGACATCCTTTCTGTGCCCTTTGTGTTTCTGAAAGAGCTCCTGGGAGCTTCACTCAGCCTTGGCTTCCTCCTCCAACACCTTCACATCTCTCTACGAGCAGTAATCCCGTGGACGTGCCTCTGGTGTCCCAGCTGGCCTATTTTGCAAACTCCACTTCACCAATGAGGGGAAAGATAAACACATGAAGAAGGGTAAGGGACAGCTCCACTGGCGTTAAACACCTCTGGATGAGGTGTGCCAGGGTGCAGGCTCCCCGCCTAGGACACAGAACACACCCGTCTTAGGATAATGGGTCAAGAGGAGGCTGTGGGATTCCTTTCCCCTCCGCCTCCCTGCAAAAAAGCCCTAATGCAGACTTAAGCTACAGCAAAAGATGTATCATGTAGAGGCCAAGGTCCCAAGAGTTTAGACCCATGCGGTCCCTACGCTTGAAAAGATCAAAGTATCCATGTAGACAAATATATGTTCATGCACGCAGACTTCAACGTAATATGACAGATCCTATAGTGCTGTACTGGAGTGTCCCTCAGGTGCTCCGACAGCCTTTGGGCAGAACTATCTACCCAGACGCAGGAGAAACCTGGTTGGGAAATGTGATCCTACCGAAAGCTCTATCTGGAGGTTACTGGAGGCTTCCATGTTGGGTCCCCTGGGATGGATAAACCTTACCAGTTGGAGAGAAGGGGAAAGGACACTGCAGCCCAAGGGAGCTGCAAGTGCAGGGGCACAGAGCTGTAAGTAATTCCTGGCAACTGGAAGGTGGGCTGGATGATGAATAAAGTTTAAGTCATACCACAAAGGGCTAGCCCTACACACGAGGCTTTATGACAGAGCCTACAGCTCAGCAACAAAAACCAAGACTGGGATTTCACCCAGTAAAGAGGGCTGAACTTTACGCTGTAATATATATAAAGTGGCCCCGGGCACCCGAGTTACCCGAAGGCTCGTTAAAAACAAATGCCTGTCCCCACAGCACAGACCTACGACATGGGCATCTCCAAAGCCTTCTGACCGAGACACTACCACCCTCAAGACACTTTGAAGGGTGAGTCAGAAGAGACAAATGCCCAGGAGCTATACCTCTTAAGAAAGGACCCACTTGGGTGGTGACCCTAGAGCAAGTATTTACTGGGGAACAAGATCCACATACTAGAATGCTGCCTCCCAAAAGAACTATGAAGTGCTGTGCATAGGACTGAGCTAGGAAGTTAAGACAGAAACGAATTTCATTTGGGTATAAAGAAAAACTTTTCAAACTTTGAATTGTATCCAAAAGTGAACTGGGCAGTTTATACAGTGGTTCAAGTAGTCTTTGAACACAGGCCAGTAATCATCCAACAGGGAAATATACAATAAATGGCACTTCATATATATTGTTAGAAGCTTAAGATACTCCTTACAGGAGGTATCATCTTCCTCCATAACAAGGATTTTAATGATGACTAAAACAAAGCCAGGCCTCAGCCATAGACCCAAAGTCTCCCACAGCCTAGTAACGAGGTTCTGGCCCACGGCCTTTCCGCTTAAACAGGATGCAGTTCCATCCACATCAAGATTTTATGGGCTTTTAAATCAAAGTTTCTAAAGGCTCTAAACAATGGCATCATGATCGTCACCTCTACAATATCAAACAACTTTGGTCTCTACAATAAAAAACAACTTAAGGTTTACAAATGACTGGTCTGTCGGATTTTTAAAATAATCTTACAGAAAGTGGAATGTATGGGTTTTATTAAAGGTGTTTTCTGCTGTTTTGCCTGATATTTTCCAGGAGTCATAGACTATGAATTCAAAATCAGAACTATCTTCATCACGGATGAGATCTTCAGCTTCTAGCGGATTTACACCCATATGTGTCAGCTACAAAAATGAAGGAAAACAAAAAACCCCAGTTAAGCCACGAGCAATCATCACCACATCCAATAATCTGTATCTCTAAACTTTCAGAGGCCAAAGGCAAAGTCTGTTTCAGGGTCCGAACAACTTGGCCAAACTTCTTTTTATAAAGATAATTTTATTGGTAAATTCCTCCTTTCAGAGGCACCTTCTATTGGCAGAAGATATTCCCCAATGCACTTAGAACTCTGCTGAGAAAGTGAGATGGGTTAGACCAACGGTTCTCCCCCAGGGTGAGTGTGTTCTGAGGGTCTCTTGGCATTACCGGAGACATTTATGGTTGTCACACTGGGTGCGGGACGCTCCCAGCATCTAGTGGGTAGAGGCCAGGACGCTGCTCGGCACCCCCAGCGCATGGTGCAGGCCTCACACCTCAGACTCAGACCCAGGTGTCCCAGGACCAGGCTCAGAGCCCTGCTCCGGCCCTCCACGGACTACAGGGTTGGGGATGCAGAAAGAACTGGGCTGCGGGGGATTCCTGGGTCACAAGTAGTTCATTTGCAAAATACTATGAAAACATAAAATCACATCCCAAAACAAAAGCTCCAAGAGGGAACGGGGAAGTTGAGCTGGCGTCCAGATTTGCATTTTTAGCCAAACCCTGAGGCCTCTGTTCACCGTGTCCAGAGGACGGTGGCCTAATGCCAGGGAGAGAATTGTTCATCTGAAAATTGCCTTCCTGGGAAGAGTAGGTGGAAATCTAATAATTCTCCTATCTCAAACTATCTTACAGAATATGTACTATATTAAATTTGCTTTTAGGAAAGAACACGTTTATTACATTATAAAATTATAAAATGGCTAGAGGTTATCAAGTTAAAATGGTAGTATCACATAGAAACAATAATCAAAAAGCCCTGAGAGAGCTTAACCCTATTAAAGGCAATCCAACTTTGAAGAAAAAAGAGGCTGCTAGAACCCAGTCAGAGATCTACAGTCAGCTTCCCTCCGCCTCTCGCCGCCCGCCCACCATCGCACACTGGTAGGAGGACGTTCCAGTTCTTGTCTGGTCAAATCTGCCCATGTTTGCTTTATCATCTGATTTTTTAGTGTTATACTTGGAAAGGTCTTCCCCACGCGGACACTAGACAGCTAGTGATTTAGGGTTTTATATGGAATGCTTTAAGACTTTTGGAACTTATTTTGATAGGTTATTGAAAGTACTGAGGTTATCCTGGTAAATAACAGTAATTTAAAAAAAAACACCCTGATATTAGGTCACTTTATTGAGCGGTATATTAGTGTGCATTTATACTTCAAAATAAAAAACTATTTTTAAAAAAGAAAAACTTAAGGTTTGAAATTTAAGTTAAATTTAAATTTTAAAAAATTTAAGGCTTACAAAACAACAAATACCTCATTCCTTTACAAAATAATTAATTTATCTGCTCAGATCACATGGTACTAAATCATCTTAATAACTATTTAACAAACATCCAGTCAATGTCCTAGCAGAAACACTAGGCTCACAGTGGAATTAAAAAAAAAAAAAGACAACAGAGTAAGATAAAAGGTCAGTCTCACTGTGCCTTTTGGGGTAAATCCATCAAGGAAAAGTTTCGAAATTTCAGGTAATAAGTGTACAAACTTATTTAGAGGCCAAGAAAGGTAACTAAAACAACAGCAAAAGAACCCAAAAAACAAAAAAAGAAAAGCAAGGCTCTCATCATATTCACGTGATTCCAACACAGTCTCAAAGACAGACTGAAACACGGCCGCCCGCCAGACGGGACTCATTTCCAGCTGAGCCTGCCGCCTGCAGTGTGGACTTTTGCCCACCCCTGGGCAAAGGTCCCAGGTCACTAAGAATAAACAACACAATGAACTGATAGGTGGCGGAGGGGGAAAAAGTACGGCCATTTCTAAATAAACATAGCACTCGGACTCTTAGAGTGCTACCGATTTTCAAACTGCTCTGGGCTCTCGACTTAGACTCCACCTCACAGCTCTTCTGCCATCTGCTTAGTTTGGTAAGATCTCTGTGAAGGTATCTGAGATTCCCGCCCCCCGCCCCCCGACCCCCAAATAGCAAAAATGAAGTGAAAGCTATTTGAGTATGGATACAAGCAAAGTAGATAATTATACAGACAAAACATTTTTTATTAAGATTCTGTAGCTTTGAACTTACTAGAGTTTCAACATATCTTAACATATCAAACGAGTTCAGATCGGAACGCAGCTGCTTGGCTTTCTCTTTGCCCAAGTCGGAAGCCAGAACAAGAAAGTGGGCATCTAGGACCGCTTCTCTTGCTCGGGACACTATTCAAAAGAGAAGAAAAATATACACGTTACAAAATACACATTATCCACAGGTATTCCCCTTACATTTCCAACTAGTTACTCAGCACTTCCCACTGGGCCAAAAAAGAATTTCAAACATACCCATCTCACTCTAAAAACTGGCTCCCCCGCCCAACTCACCAAAATCCGGAATCCAAGCTGACCGGTCTCCCTAAAAGCCAGCTGTCTCCACTTTTCCTACTCCTGAGAACTGAACCACAATCTCTTAATAACCATGGTTAAAAAGAAACAAAAACAAAACCCTCTGCCATCTCCATCGCATTGCTTTTCCCTTGACTCCAATAACCCAGCCTAGTCACTTCTTATCCCATGGGCGGGTGTCAGTCAAGTTGAACATCCGCTATGCTTTCGTTGCCCAGCAATTGGTAAGTTGTCAAAAGAGCCTCAGCTGGAATAGTGTCATGGGCGGGGCAGCCACCAGGACACTCACACCTCCACATGGCACCCCAGACACCACCCTACAGGCGGCAAGGCAGTGGCCCCTGAGGGTGGATGATCCAAAAAGATTTGACAGAGAACATGGGATTTAAGATAAGCTCTAGGGAGCCCTGGCTGGTGTGGCCCGGTAGATTGAGCACTGGCCTGCGAACCACAGGGTCATCAGTTCGATTCCCAGTCAGGGCACAAGCCTGTATTGCAGGCCAGGTCCCCAGTTGGGGGTTCGCGAGAGGCAACCACACATTGATGCCTCTCTCCCTCTTTCTGCCTCCCTTGCCCTCTGTCTAAAAATAAATAAAATCTTTTTAAAAAATTAAAAAAGCTAAGCTATAGGGAGAAGAGATTTAGGCATCAATAAAAGGAGACAAAAAGGGAATGGGCAGGGAAACTGAGGAGGAAGCCTGGGGAGACAAAGGAAGGGTCCACCTGAGGAACCAGCAGTGCTCAGGGGCAGGGTTCACCGGACCCCACAGGGAACAGGGAGTGTGAAAAAGTCCTCTGGGAACACTGCGGGGGCGCTGAAAAGGGAGCCAAGAAGAGAGGAACTTGGCCTGGCTTGCTCCCTGAGGCCATTGCATGTGAATCGCTAGTTTCCTGGACATTCCTCAAGGCGGGGGACCTCTGGCTTAGGTTTTTGTTTGTCTAGGTCATTTCCCCCCTCAGTTGTATTTCAGGAGTTACTGTGAAAGTGACATTGAGTGAGAAGCTGGAGAGACTCGTTCCTGGGAGGTGCCCAGTCTCCCTCGCCCGTTAGCCTCCGCACATGGTGCCGTGGGTGGCTTTAAGGCCTCTACGGGGTTCAAACCGATCCACACTTCTGTGTTTGCTGACTGACTCCCTGGGCCCAGCTGAGAGGATTATTTTGCCTTAAAGAGGTGACCCAGCCAGCACCATGGACACAGCTGAGGTTGGGGGGGGGCGGTGGGCAGGGGGATGACGCCAGCTCAAGAACTAACAAGATGCACAATAAAATACAGAGGGAAGTCAAAGTAACCTCGAGGTGAGGGACTGGGGGTCTGGGCTTGGGGGAGAGAAGGAAAAGCTAAAGAGGGTGGAGGAGGGATCTGACCAGGTGAAAAGGGAAAGGCTGGCTCTGGAAGGCTTTGACGAGATTGAGCGAGTCAGTAGACCAAGACGGGAATTGCCGAGGAGGCGCCATCAGAGCAAGAGAGCTAACACTCCGAGAGCACATAGGCAGGAAAATGTTAAAAGGGGCAGCGCTTAACCCTCTAGCCATACTAGTGAATGACTAGAAATAAAGGTTCTGGCTCTGGGAGAACAGGAGGAGTTGTGGTGTCGGGCCAGCGCAAGGTCTGCTGACCCTTCACCGCTGCAAGTGTCATGGTCTCCCCTTCTGTTCCCACAGAACTGTCACTGACAGGCTTAGAGAGAAACGCAGTCTGGGGACTGGTCCTAGGGCTCTGTGACCGAGTGCTCACATCAGGAAATACCCTGACCTGTCCTCTGTCTCTGAACATGCTGCTGCTTTCGTCACACTGTGGCTGCTTTTAGTTCAAGCTATGATTATATATATCTTAGGGCCCCTGACCCCATGGTCTAGAGCTGAGTGTGGGGATCTCTCTCTCTCTCTCTCTCTCTCTCTCATACACACACACACACCCCTGACTGAAGACCAACAGGTCCACTTGTAGACATGGCCACCTGCACTGGGTTATATAGGTGGGTCGACAGCACGGAGATGAGGGAGGGGAGACAGGACAGGAAAAGAAACAGGACATCAGAGGCCGGCTCCATTCTCTCATTCACTCGTTCAACCAATGTCTGCATGTACCCTGGGACATGGCAGTAAATACAACTGAAAGGTCAAAGATGATACATGTAAAATTCTCAAACAACAGAACCACCTAAAAACAGACTGCCGGCCCCACCACCGGAATTTCATGCAAAGTCCTTAGTTATACATATATGCTTCAGGAACGGAAAGTGCACAATAAAAGTGACATTACTGCAATGACAGAGAAGGTTCCAAAGCTAGAAAAGCACTAATACAAATGTGGAGATTGATGTCATAATTCGGCTCTGATGTAAATCTAATTAAAATGATCCTAAAACATATGATAATAAAGGTCATTCATATATAAAAGAGTGAATTACCTCCATTAAACAGAGTGTTGGCCTCTTCAAGGACCTCTGTTAATTTGTCGCTGGCATTCAGTATATCCTCCCGGTTTTCTATGTTTAAAAAATAGAAGCTTTGGGAAATGTGATCATTCACCAACAAGTCGTTGACAAAGTGATCACCGGCAATAAAGCCAAGCCCCGCCCCCTGCTCCCTGGCTAATTAGCTCAAACGTTTTTATCTTTTTAACCAAAAAAGCGCGTCAAAACGGTACCCTTTAAAACGTGAACTTTAAAAGGAGACCGGCTCCCTCTAACCGTCCCCCAAAGGGCTCGACTTCTGCTGCAGTCTCTGCGGAGCGCTCCTAACAGTGGTTCTCAAACTTCGCAAGTCACATAAGCCCCTGGAAGCCGCGCGACACATGACAGGGCCACCCCTTTGCCCCCCGAGTTTGGTTGGATTTGCATTTGTGACAGTTCTCTCAGTGACGGTGACGCCGCCGCTACTGCGCGGGCGACCACACCCGGGCACCGCCGACTGCAAAAACCGAGCCCGGGGTCCGCGTCTCGCCTCTCCCCGTTCTGGCCGTCCGGGCTCGGGCGAGCCACAGACCGCGCCCGGCCTCCAGCTGTGCCGTCCTGCCCAGCGAGGACCTGCGCGCCCCCGCCAAGGTCGTGCGGCTCGATGGACACGACGGAGGTGGGAGCCCTTGGGGCGCGGCTGAGCCCCGGCGCCGCTGAGCAGCCGGGCCGCGCAGGGCCTGCGCCTGGCACCTGCCCCGCCCGGCCCGCGCCCCGCCTTACGTTGGACCGAGTTGATGAGCGCCCGGTACTGATGGCGGATCTGACGGCACAGGCCGTGGTCGGTCTCCGCCTCCAGGGTCGCGGGGTCCACCATCTCGTCCCCGGAGTCCGACGGCTCTCCCTCCTCCAAGCTCGGGCGCTCCGGGGCCTCCCTGCGCTCGGGCGCGGCGCCGCGGCGGAACGACAGCGGGGACCGCGAGCGGGAGCGGGAGCGGGGGCGATCCCGGTGCGGGTCGCGGCCCCGGCCCCGGCCCTCGGACCGGCGGCCGCTGCTGTCCCCGGACATCGCGCCAATTCGCCGAGCAACTTCGGAACGGCGGAAGTTCGCGCCAGAAACTGAAACCCCTGCTTGGCGCGAGCGCCTGCTCCCCGCGGAACGCGGCTCGTGGCCGGCGCAAGAGCACAGCGACGCCTGTGGCGGGAGGCCGGCGGTGGGCCCGGCGCCCGCAGACACTAGGGATCCTCCAGACAGTGCTAAGAGGTGCTGCTGCAGGTCCCTGACCCGATCCCTCTGCTCCCTCTGCGTTTGTGCTGGTCCCACGTGAGATCCCACCTACTCACGCTGTAAGGTGGTTACCATCTTGGTTTTCTGGTCCCACGTGCCCACCCCACTAGACCTTGATCTTCCTAGGGTCTCTGGCGCCCCAGCACACGGTCACTGCTGGCACGTCCTGGGCACGCAGCGCACGTTAACCTCGGATAACAGTCCCTTCTAGACACTTCCTGTCTGCACCACGAATAGTTTATGTTCGTAATTGGCTCTCAAGCTAAAAAAAATTCTGAAGTACCTTCAAAAAGCGTCCAAGAGAGATGGGATTATATTCAGTATAGTTTTAAAGATAAACGTATGACTTTTATCGCAAACGTTGTTTTCCCAAAGCTCTTTTTGGTGCTGAGAACACATTTTCTCACCGGAACAACTTTATAAGTTGAGTTACTACACAAGCCTCCAAAAATGTCATTTTCCGCCTCATGTATGCTCTTCATTGCTGCCCAATAGCGATACTTCACTCTACCCCAACTTACCTGGACTTCGGGAGAGTTATGCTCTCGTGCCTGCTTCATTGGATGAAGTGTGGTTGTCCTAAACGAATCATGTCCCTAGTGACTGGCCTAGGCATAGGCATGCGACCCAGTTTAGGTCAGTGAGGTGTGAGGACCCTTCCTACCTGGATGAAACACATGCCTCCAGAAAAGAAAGTCTCTGTCTCCACCTGTCATCCTTTGACATGCTATCATGAAGATATGGTGCCTGGCGTGATAGTGCCTACTGCCCATGAGGTGACAAGCATGAGGAAAGACCGGAATGCTGGGGACAGCACCTGGCTGAATTGCTGAGTGAACGGCCTACCTCCAGATTCCGCCCCCTTAAGCCATAAACATCCTGTGCCTTAAGCCGCTGTGATTTGCTTTGTCCTTACTACTTGCAGCTCAATGCATTGAAATGAAAACAAATACTTAGCATTCCCTTAGGTGGAAATTATTCAAAGCTCCAGGAAAAAAAAAGACCCGGGAACATTTCATTCAATTCAACAAGCTTTGCAAAGTACAGTTCACAAAGATGGCTCAGAGACTTGCCTCTGCCTTCCAGACAAACATAAAACTGATTCCAAAATGTATAGGGAAATGCAAGGTACCCAGAATAGTCAAAGAAATCTTAAAAAAAGACAAAGTTGGCGAGACTCATCCTTCTCAATTCCAAAGCTTACTATGGAGATATAGTAGTTAAGGCTGTGATACTGCCCCCTCCTTAGCATAAGGATAGACACATAGATCAATGGAATAGAATTATAAGTTCAGAAATGAACTCATACACCTACGGTCAACTGATTTTCTAGAAAGACACCCAGACAATGCAGTGAGGGAAAGAATAGTCTTTGCAACAAATGGTGGTGTGACCATTGTATATTCACATGGAAAAGAACGGAGTTGGACCCCGCCCTTCTACTAGATACAAAAATTAATTCAAAGCAGATCAGACCTTAATGTAAGAGCTACTTCTGTAAAACTCTTAGAAGAAAACATAGGTGTAAATCTTTGTGACCTTGAATTGAGTAATGGTTTCTTAGATATGACACCAAAAGCACAAACAACCAAAAGAGAAATAAATTGGAGACCAGGTAATTTGTTACAGGTCTGGGAGGGGCCCTCTGATTGTCCATTTCTAACTCCCAGGGGACACCATGCCGCCGACTATGGACACACTCCGAACTTCAAGACTGAGGAGATGCAGAACCACTTAACTGTGTTTACCCACCTTCGAAGGCCAGAGTGAGATCTTTTTTGATTGTTATCATTTAGATATAATTCACATACCATAAAATTCACACCTTGAAAGTATACCAGTCAGTAGTTCTATTTTATTCACAGAGTTACGCAGCCATTACCATAATCAAGTTTAGAATATTTTCATCACCCAGGAAGAAAACCCCACATCTATTAGCCTTCACTAAGAGGCAGTCACCCCCTCTTCCCCGCCAACCTTCCTCCCCAGCCCCTGGCAACCACTAGCTGAGCCCAACCTATCCTCAGAACTATGATAGTTTTGAGTTACTGTGCCAGGTACACACTGGACCGTTTCAATCTGAAGATTCACATCTGTCAACTTTGGGAAATATTCTTCTATTACTTCTTTGATAATTTCTTCCTTCCACTTTTTTTGTTTTATGTTTGTGTCTCCTGTTAACCAGATGTGGGACCTCACAGGTTAAGTTTCTAAGCCTCTAATATTTTTTCGTATTTTGAATCCTTCTTTAATTCTATTTTTTGAGATATTTTATTGTTCGCCTTCAAGCTTCTGTTGAATTTTTAATTTCAGAATATATGGGAGGTTTGGTGTTTGTTTGTGGCTTTGCTCTTGCCTGATTGGTAGGCATCGGGGGGCGGGTGGGATGGGATGAAGGGGTAGGTTCTGCTTACACCTATTTTTACTTTTCAGCCCCAGTTCTGCTCCCTCCATTGTTCTTGGTGTTTCGGAGCCTCTCCTGGGTCTGCAGGGCAGACGAGGTCTTGTTTGGGCTGAAACTCTGCGCCCCCTCTCCCGCCAGCTGGAAGCTGAGCCTCCTGTGCCCAGATTCCTCCAGCCTCTGCCTGTCAGCCAACAAACATGGAGCCATCTTCTGTCGACGGAGGCACCGTCCTAGTTTGCTTTGTTATTGTCCCAACAAACTTAAAACATTTTTTCCCTTGCTATCATTTTAACAAAATCTCTAGAAGGAAAGGGGTTAAACGTGTGTGTTCTGTTTTAGCTTCATTGACAGGAGTTTCTTTTTCACTGGGTGTGGAGGTATGGACCGTGAACGTTCTCTTCAGTTTTTATCAATCTACCTGTGTACTGTCTACTGAAATTACTTTGAATTCCTTTTCTTCTCAGAACTTGTGAATAACGATCAGTTCTATGCATTGTCTGGGAAATGTTTTGTTTTCTTAGTGTTCTCTGCCATATGCTAGTAATTTTCAGCAAGGCTGCATTTATGTGAATTTGACTGGGAAAATATGAATTAAAAACATTAATAAAACCTCACACGAGCAAATTTTGAAACATTTCAAATCTCCCCAATTAAACAATATTTGCTTTTGTTATTTAGTGTTTTGGTCAAGAATCACTTCATGGCTGGCCGGACAAGTGAATGATAAAAACTGCAGTTACGCTATGGCCGCATGGTGGCGCCACTTTTCAGCTGGTAAGCAGACGTCCGCGGTTTTTCTCAGGACTATGGGAACCACACTGTTTATAAGCATTGGAACTCTGACCTGCGATTTTAGTGTAAAAGGATTTTTATCTCTCAAGGCAATTCCAGACAAGGATGATGCATTGGTACCCATGTGAGGACTAAAACAACTCTTCTGGAGGAATAAACTGGGAACAGACATGAGATGTGACAGAAAACCATGAAGGAGGCCAGGGAGCCCACCACGCTGTGTCCCGTAGTTATTTGGAGGAAGGCACTCCACACCATATAAGGCGTAATGGAGAGAAAATAAAAAACAGCGCTAGGGCAGACATACGTCCCAATGGCTGTAGATACAGGCCCTCTGAAAGTATTCCCCTTACTTTATTGCTTGTTCCTATGGGAAAATTTGACTTACATTACTGAGCGTTGAACTACAGAAGGACTTCAGAAAAAACATGAAACGTGATCACCTCACACAATTCTATTCTTCAATAAGGATTTTCTATTTTTTAGGAGATTTTTATATACAATGCCTTCTGTAGGCCACATTGGGCCACCTGTGGAGAAGCTGGGGTGTGGGACCGCTTTACACCTGCTGACACGGAGGTGCAAAGCATCTGAGCCGCGACCGAGTCACGGCTAGAAAGGCGATGAATCAGGGCAGAAAATCCAGACTCCCTCATTCAAAACTCACTTGTAGGTCCTTTGCTATCACAGGATTTTAGTTATTGCAAAACTGTCTTTTTAAGAAATCTTCTTCCCAACCCAATCACAGATTTTACTTATTTATTTTTTAAGATTTTATTTAATATTTCTGGCCGGTGTGGCTCAGTGGATTGAGCCTCGGCCTGTGAACCAAAGGGTCGCTGATTCTATTCTCTAGTCAGGGCACATGCCCGGGTTGCGGGCCAGGTCCCCAGTAGGGGGTGCCCGAGAAGCAACTACATACACATTGATGTTTTTCTCCCCCTCCTTGTCCCTCCCTTCCCCTCTCTCTAAAAATAAAATAAATAAATAGGGTTTTTTTTAAGATTTTATTTATTTATTTATTTTAGCTACATGGGAAAAGAGAGAGAAAGAGAGGAAGAGAAACATCGATCCGTTGCCTCTCACAGGCTCCCTGACCAGGGACTGAACCTGCAACCCAGGCACATGCCCTGACCAGGAATTGAACGGGTGACCCTTTGCCTTGCAGTATGATGCCCAGCCACACCGGTCGGGGCTCAAATTTTAAATATGTAACAAAATGAGTTATGGTAAATTGAACTCCATGCTCTGAATAGGAATTTTGAGAATTGAATATTTCTAGTGAAAATTAGATTAACTTAAAAAATTTTTTTTGAAAAATTACTATTCACGTGAGCTAAAATTTCTAGAACAGAAAGGGAAATCTATGCAGAGATAGTCTTCCTTTTTCCCTGTCCCCCAGTCTCCACCCCTCCCAGGAGGCAACCACTGTCACTAGTTTCTTGTGTGAATTTCTAGAAAGAGTCATCGATTTATATATCGTACTGTAGTATGATTTTTAGAGCATAGAATTTCCCTATTATACATAATGTAGTACACACTCATAAATTTATACCTTCCTTTTTTTTTTACACAAATGCAGCACATTACGCACACTGTTCCATACCTTAATTTTTTTGTCACTTAATGACGTATCTTGGAGAGTTTTCAGTCTTGGTACATAAAGAGCTCCACATCCTTTCTACCAGTTACAAGTTTTCCACTCTGCGGTTGCCATTTAATTCACTAAATACCGATGGCATTTTAGGCAGCGTCGCCGTTTAGAATTGGCCTGACAGCAACTGCCCCTCCTCCCCTTCTCAGGAGAGCATATGGACATTTTCCAAAGAAGGACGACTTGCCTTTCTGAGGTTGGGAGAAGCTGACAATGACCTGT
Organism: Mormoops blainvillei; assembly: GCA_004026545.1. Lineage (NCBI taxonomy): Eukaryota > Metazoa > Chordata > Mammalia > Chiroptera > Mormoopidae > Mormoops > Mormoops blainvillei. Next base: position 34,061 of record PVJD01006398.1, on the reverse strand, counting down.
CCCTGTCTGCCAGAAGCACTTCTAACTTTATAGCCTTTTTAAATTTTTTTAGAGACTGCTTTGTTTTGAAGCGCGGCTGGTCCTAGCCAACATTTAGAGCTGCCCCAAGGACATTCAACTGCAGCAGAAGGCAGCTGAACCGGGCTTCAGCTCCCAAACAAACTTAGAGTGACAAACCAGAGTTGCAGGCTCTCCGGTACCTGCAGGCCGTTTGCCCCCTGCAGTCCTCCCTCCGGGCTGCAGAGCCTTCTGGAAAGCTGCCTCCTGCCTGGGGTCAGGTTGCTTACACGCCGCAGCCTCCCAGACCAGCGTTCCCAACCTTAAGCCAAGGCACATTTATAGAACACTTCCATGTGATCCTGGGGGAAGACAGACCGCGGGCAGAGGGCAGTGCTGAAAGCCGTCACATCAGGAAGAGAGAACCTTTCTCCCCTGCCTGCTCCCCATGCTGAGAGGATACTGGGTAAGTCAGTTTCTGGATCCATGGCTTTTTTCCTTTGAGCAACGTGTGGCTTTAAACTGGTTTGGCTTCTAAGCTTGGAGCAATAAATGCATTTCTACCTATCGTTCTTTTCTTTCCGTATGAAGAGAAATTAAAGGTGCGTTTTGCTTCTTAACCTCCCCCCTCCCTGTCTTCTGATTGTCTTCTAAACCACATAAGCTGTCCTTTTTCCTTTCCGATAAGTCATTTTTGGTAGGATATGGCCCCGCAGAGCTAGACCTCATTCTCTTCTTCTGTAAAACAAGAATTGAGCACTTTCTCTGGCTGCCGTTACAGTTCTGTCAATTGCAAGTAAGGTTTTCAAGTACTCAGGATTCTATGGAATGATGATTGAAGAGAGCCCCGAAGGCCCTAATACCCCAAGACTTTATGAGAAATAGTTATTTTTAAGCCCTCCACAGTGTTAACTTGGACAGGCTCGCCCAGTGGTTCTCCAGACTCGCACGAGCACCTTTCCAGACCTGGTCTGCGGCTGCGGCTGCCGCCTGGAGCTGCCCCATGAGCTCAACAAAGACTGTGTGTCTCTGGGTTTCACTTGGCGTCTGTGAGAACAGAATCATCGCGCCACAGTGAAGTAGGGCCGCACTCTAAGCTCCTGAGGGAATCCCACCGTCCAGTTAACCACAGCGGAGTATGCGCGCGCGTGTGTTTTACAGCCCGCTCCACGAGAACAGAAGTGCACAGACCAAAATTCTTCATCCCACGTCTAACCCTCCCGACCCAGTGTGCAACATCTGCATATGTGTGTCTATAGGGGGCAAAACCCCCAGTTTTAGCTGCTGCTTCCAAATGGGCCAGCATCCTTCCTATGAATACCTGTTGGCCCTTTGGGGTTTTCCTGCTCTTGGGTCCAGCTGACAGTACCCCGTTGCTTCCTTCTGCTTCCTCCTGCACAGACGCCACTACCAGGTGGATCTTGTAGCCGTTGATGGTTGAGGTTCAGGGGAAACCCTATTATGTGCATATTTCTTTTGCTGTAAATGTGCATAGGTTTTTCTTTTCTTTTAATCCGTTTATATGAGGGGACTTGGGAGGATATAAGAACCCCGCTGTCATCACTTTCCCAGAATCCCACATATCAGTGTTCAATTGCGACCAGGGAGACCAGCTGGCTTCTCAGCAGCTCTGACAGGTTAGCCATCAGGGCCTGACCTAAAGCAAAGGGAACGGGGAGGAAGGGGACAGTGCAAGAGACACCGGGAAGGAAGAATCTGGAGAACTTGGCGAGTGTATATTGGAGAGACAAGAGGGGTGCAACAGAGAGAGAAATATAAGAGAACCGTTCATTCCTTCAGTTCATCTCAGCAGAATTTTAAGTGGCCCTGCGTACCAGAACGAGGGGAGTAAAGTCATAGATGGATGCCATGCTCACGTCATCCGGGCCCCCATGGACCTTCTGGCCTAGGGGCACAGCGGATCCTAAGCAAGCCGTCCCCACAGGGTGCAGAGCTACCATGAGGGTCCTAGGGGGTGAGACTGAAAGAACAGCTCCTGTCAAAGGAACCGGGAAGGTCAAGAGAAGGGTTGGCTCGAGGGAGAAAGATAGCAGATTCCATTTCAAGAGGTTGAACGACAGTGAGTCATCTAAGCAGAGATACGCATCAGAGTTAAAAATGCAGTCGGGGTGGGAGGGAGACGTCAGGGCTCACATCTGGATCTGGCGCCCCGTGCCTGGACTCCACAGAGGAAGTGCCGGGAGCCGATGGAATCTTCTGAGGAGAAGACCAGGCTGGAAGACCAAATGCTGAATCTCATGGAACGGCTTGAGGAAGAAGGCAGGAGTAGCTGGAGAAGGAAAAAGAGAACAGGAGTTTGTAGCATCTTGTTAAGTGGACAGAAGTTTGAGGAAAGTGGGGGTGACAGTGTCAGACGCCGGAGGAGGATGAGGACTGAGAAAAGGCTAGTGTCTGGGGCAACGTTTGAGGGTGTTTCCTGTCCGGACAGGCTTGGTTATAAGAAACAGAAACCCACGCAAAAGGGGGGATTCATTGGGAAAACGTAGCTCTGGCCTGTAGCAACTCTTCGCCTCCACTTCTCCACTGCTGCCTGCTTCGTCCTGGCCTGGGGGTGGACAGGTCCCCTCCCCTGGGCTTCCGGCCCTGGTCCTGCCGCAGGTCAGGGTGGCAGGCACAGGCTCTGGGTTTCTCTGGCACAGACCCGGCCCTCTTTCCCCATTGCCTCGTGACTGACGGCCTCTGATGGACTCCAAGGGCCCCTATCAAATATCAAGAGAGAGCATCGGATTGGCCCAGCTGAAGCGAGCATCGACCCCTGGTCCAACTAGCAGCGTTGAGGAGGTGGGCTGGTGTGGTGAGCCAAGCTGGCTGGGTCCGAGGAGGGTGGGAGTGGGGGGAGGATAAAGAATGCACCCCTTTACAGAGCCAAAGACAAAGGAGGGTCCCCCAAAGTTACCTGTTCTAGTGTGCGATTTCACGGGAGTGAGAGTGGAAGCTGGGTCGCAGTGATGGGTGCTGCTAACTGCAGGTGAGGGTCTGTATTTAATAAGCCAGTGGTGGTCTGGGGAGGGGACAGCGCTGGGAGGCTAGCAGGGAAGGGGGAGAGCCAGAACAAATGCAATGGACCAGACCCTGGAGTACTGGCCGGTCGGAAACCACACTCACTACGATACTGAGCCTGGTCCAATGCTCTGATTTTCAAGGAGACCTCAAACCCAGGTGACACTTGTCCATCTGGCCCCAGGAGGTCCCATCCCAGCCTCAAATGCTGGGAGGAAGACAGGTTTCAGTCAGATTCCCATTCTTCGGTGCAGGCAGCTGGGGAGCAGCCCTGCACTGACCAAGAAATCAGCAGAGGAAGGCCACTGTTTGTTGGCTTGTCTGCGCCCTTTGAGAGCCACTGGACAGCTCACGGCCCTTACCCTAGGGTTCTTCATTCAGCTGTGCTTAGAAGAGGTGCATTTTGATGTGTTTTTATAACCCTAGCCTGCTGGGGCAAGTTTGTGCCTGTTTCCATCTTGGGAAGGGCCGCGGATGGCAGGAGCAACCGAAGATAGTTGCCGCCTTGCCAAGGTTTTATACAATGTTGTTCACAGAGGCGTTGAAAATTGACATGGTGGAGAGAGTCACTGTGGCGGTGAGAGAGCGCTGCGAGTTTGTGACCTAAAAAGGGGAAATTCTGCTCCACGCTCCAGTCAGGGAACAGGCTCAGCAGAGCCCCGTGTCAGAATTGGTGCCAAAGAATTAGAAAGAGATTAAACTCAGCGACACAGGCTAATGCCGTGCAAGCAAAGGGAACTAGCTCGCTTCATGGAGTCAGGCTGCCTACATCTGTATAAAGCTTGGGAATGGCAGACATCAGTTGTGTCTCAGGATTCTGGGGCGCCAAAGAAGTATCCAGATTCTACCAAAGAGTGACCCTCCTTGGATAGGAGCTGCCTGGGCTGTTTATCAGCTTCTGAGCTGAGAGACTCTGGTCATGACAGACGCTTTCTTTCAGGCTGTGCTCATTACGTGCGAAAGGACCGTGAAGGGCAGGGGTGTGGGGGATACTGGAGTGATCACTTCTAAGTAGGGCCAAGTTTTTCATTTCGAGGGGACATAATTTTGTAGGTGGTCCTGTGAGATTAAAGAACGTGGCTCTGTATTTACTTTTTGGTCATGCGAAGTCCCGTTCCTGTGAACATGCTTCTGCTGAAACTGCTAACGGTTCAAGTTCGGATCTGACAAAGTCATTTCGCGTCTCATGTTTCATAGCAAACAGATGAGACAACCAAGCCTTGAGTCAGTCACAAGATCACCCACGCTTGTGTGCCAGTTCTTTGAAGAGCACTTGGTGATATTGTTGGCTTCGCCTGGTAGAAGTTTCACTCCTGGCATCTGTTGGGTGTGCGCCCCCCTCTGCCAAGGCCGGCCTGCTCCACCGCCCCAGGACTGTCGGTGCTCTTTGCAAATGCCTCCTCCTCGTTGAGCACAAAGGAAGGGACTCAGGTTGACGTGTTGGTCAACGGGTATGGAGGGAAATCATCCAACTATATATCCCAACCTTGGAGAAGCACCTGGATGGGCGGATTCCAGCAGTAGGGAACTCAGGCAATTATCCTTTGGGAGATGTGTTTGTACATGGACGGATAAGTCCCCGGGCCCACATTCTGGAAGCCAGGGGGTAGTGACCAGACACTCAGTACTAGGAACCAAACCAGCATGGATGGGAGAGAAGGGCTGAGCTAGGACTTGGGAGGTAACCCTTAGACTGAGAGGTCTATTTGGGGCCCTGGGTCCCACATCCGAAGTTCAACAAGGAAATTCAGTTTAGAAAATGCAAATCAAAAGTAGCTTCAATTACCGGGAGATGCCTTGATGCAGGCTTCGGAAGGGATGGCATAATTCCCAAACTCGCCATCAACAGAGATTGGCTCAGCCAGGACTGGCTCGGGGGCTGGCGTGGGCTCCAATCTCAAATGAAGGAGGAAGGATTTCTTTTCCTCCTTCCCACCCTCCCTCCTTTTCTTCCTTAATATTTTACTATGGGTTTTTCAAGCATTCACAAAGCTAGAGAGAATATTACAAGAATCCTCATACGGCCCCGGCTGGTGTAGCTCAGTGGATCGAGCATCAGCCTGTGAATCAAGGGGTTGCCGGTTCGATTCCCCAGTCGGGACACATGCCTGGGTTGCGGGCCAGGTTCCCAGTAGGGGGTGTGTGAGAGGCAACCACACATTGATGTTTCTCTCCCTCTCTTTCTCCCTCCCTTCCCCTCTGTCTAAAAATAAAATAAATAAAATCTTAAAAAAAAAAGAAAAGAATCCTCATACACCCATTACTGGTTTCAACAATTCTTTACATACAGCCAATCTTATTTCATGTATTCCTCTACTTTCCATTGATGTCTGCCCATTCCCCCAACATCCATATTGTTTTAAAGCAAATCATTCCATCATTCAATCAGTAACATTGAAGTATGTATCTCTAAAACATGAGGACTCTTTTTTGGCATGTGTATAACCATTATATTATGATCATACCTAAGAAAACACAATTAATTCCTTAAATTAAAAATTCTGTTAGTGTTCAGATATATCCGTGATTGCTCATTGGTTTTTTCGTTTGTTTGTTTTTCTTTTCATTGGTTTATTTCAATCAGGATCCAAACAAGAGCTACCGGTTGCTTTGATGTATCTCTTAAGGTCCTGCTCCGTGCTCCTCCCTCAAGTTTCCACCTCTCTCCCATAGTCTCCATTATATTTATATCCTCCAGAAATTTCCTATGTCTTCCACCATTATATCTGTCTTTTCCTGTAAATTCTATTTGTCGTGGTTATAAGAATAACTTTTAAGTCTTTGTGTGCCAATTCAGAGTTCCGGGTTATCTGTGTGTCTGCTTCTATTGATTATCCTCCCTCTTGATTATAAGTCATGTTTGCCAGCTTCTTCATGTACTAGTTGTCTGTCATGGTATGTTGGATGGTGTAGTGATATACTGTACATACTGGATTCTGTTCTCGTCCTCCGAATGCTGTAACATTTTCTTCTATCGGTGAGTTAAATTGCCGGAAACTATAAAACCTTAGTTTCAGACCTTGTTGGGGGTGTCTGTTTTAATGTAGCCCTATTCCTAGGGTATCCTCCTTAGTCCTGGGACATACCTGTTTTTCTTTAGGCTTGGTTCTTCTGCAGTTTTAGCAAGACGCTTGAGGTCTTTACCTAGCACTTCCAACTTGATGGGACTTGGACTCCCAGTTGCTTCCTTGGAAACTGCTCCTCAGAGATTGTAGCTTCTAGCCACTGCTTCTTCCCGGGCACGTCGGTGCTTCTCCTAAGTTGCACTTTAGGATCAACCAGGGATCTGCGGAAGAAATTGTGTGCAGATTTCGGGATCCCCCTCTGGGCTCCTTCCTTTGTAAAATTTCCCCCGCTCAATTCCTTAATATTTTAAAAAATAAATGTACAATACACTTGTCTGAGGAACAGAGGTTTTAAAAAGCCATTTTCTGTTATACCTAATAAAATTGCCTGATGTTAGCTGAAACTCTCTCTCTAAAGCCTAATAATTGCATTTGCAAAGTCTTATTATGTCACATAGAAGGAAAGTATCTTCAGTTTCTTAGTTTGGCTCTAACATGTGGCTCATCTGTATTAAGACCTCTGGCTCTGAGGTAACTGGCACAGACACTCCATCTACACTCATGATCTCCGTAGTATTGTTTTCATTGAAACAGCTTCCCCCCCACCTCATTACACCCTCCCCTTAGCCCACAGTTCCCAATTATGTTGATACCGTATTCGATTTCCAAAAATGACAGCACAGTTCAACTCTTGGATTCAAACTGACGTCTGAATTTTTGTGGGTTTCAACAGCTTGTTTTCATAATAAATATGGTTTTGCTGCTCTCCAGTCTGCAGGGAAGGACTATATGGAAATTGTGAGGAAGGGGAATGTTCTATTTGACGCTGTCGTCAAGTATCTGTTTTAGCAGGAAAAAAAGGGGACCCTTTACTACAAATCAGTACGCAGCTATATGCTTTCATTTTGGGCTAAGGGTCTGCACGTGGTTTATAACACAGCACACTCAGAGCTGCATCCCCAGAGGGCTCTAGGGCAATGACACTCAGTCTGGCAGAGACCAAGAAGACTCTAGTGGCTACCAGTCCAGGAGCCATGCTTGTGGGTTGTCACCACACCAAGGGGGATTTGATCCATCCTTCAATCCTCCCTCGTGTGGCATCCTTTGTGAGTTGATGAGCAGATCTTTAAGGCAGCCAGCCAGACCAGGGTGCGGGCTGGTGTGAAGGAAAGTTCAATGGACCCTCTGGGGAGAATCTCATCAATTAGCCTTGACCATATACCACACTACCCCTAAACTTGGTGGTTTAAAACAATAACCATTTATTTAGCTTTTTATCCTGTGGATTGGCCATTTGGGCTGGGCTCAGCGGCTCCTCTGGGTGGTTCTCCTGCTCTTAGCTGGGATCCCTCACATGTCTGTGGTCGGCTGTGGGCTGGCTAGCTGACCACTTGTCGGCTGTCAAGATGCCACACTTTCTGCAGGCTGACTCGGTGTCGCCCAGAGCGAGGCACATTTAGACTGGGCCTTGAGTAATGGTCGGTGGCCCACTCTCAAATGATGGTCCATGAAGTCAGCTAGATTGTCTCTGTTGGTCCTCAGGCCCCACCACTGGCCGCCGCCCAGCCCATGCCTCGTGGGGTCATCATTGCCCATAGCTCGCAGAATCAGGGGTGGGACCTAGATTACGGAACAATAGGAATACCTTCCCAGGGATCCAGTGTAACTCTTTCCAGAGGAGATTCCTCCACATGTAGTGAGCTTCCCACCACTAGAGGCATTCAAACAGACACAGAGATTCCATGATTTAGAGATTTAAAACTCGGAAAGCACCATCGGCCAAGGAATCTGGCCCTTATCCCCAAAGAACCAAATTCCAGCTCATGAACGAGACCCTTTAAGGTCCGTCTCTAACCCCCCAGGATGTGGTTGTTAATGGAGATGCCAGGTTCTCCCGCATTAAAAGGCAGCACGGAGTTGCGAAGCTCTCCAGACGCAAGGAGCCTCTGTGCTTCCTCTGAGCCCGCTTTGGCTGTAGCTCCTCCACTGTCCCCAACCACGCCCAGTTCGTGCTCACCCAGCCCTTCGCCGCTGTCCAACCTGCCCGCTTGTACTGGCACAGTCCCCGGCCCCATTGCTGATCCTGCCAGTCTGACTGCGCCCCTAAGTGTGTCCCCCATTCCCAGTTCTCTGGGGTCAGTACCTCCCTGCTTGGTCAAATCTAGGGCAGGCGTAGGCTGAACCCCGCCCACCTCACTCTGCAACCTTCTCCACCATCCCCGACAGAGGCAAGCTATAAAAAATGAGTCGTATGATTTTTAAATTTTATTTCTCAGTTGCAGTTTACATTCAATATTATTTTGTATTAAGTTCAATGAGATGTATGTTTTTAAACTGCTTAAACTTGGAAACAACTTGAGATCAGCTGCAACTATTAAATATGTTGTATGCATGGGGAAATGTTCTTGATATGTTGCTATTGCATGAAAAAAGAAGCAGTTTCAAAAAGAGAACAAACTGTATGATCCCCAATCTTGTTTTGACAGGTTTTATTTAAGTTTGTAAATATAGGCTTACTCAGGAGTCTATCGGTATCTCCCTGCCCCGTTAGACTCCAGCGGAAGTGAAGTCCGTGCCTAGTGGACCTCCAAAGTCCAGCCCCAGGTGTCTGTGAATTCCCCAGGGCTTCTACACTGTCTCTGGTCTACACTGTATTGACCCAGAGAAACACAAAGCAAAGCCCGTTCTTCAAGTTCCACGCCCCGCCCCCAACTCCTGCCTACAGCAAAACCACGTGCTCACAAAGCAATCGTGACTGAAGTATGAAGATGTGGGGTGGAGAGAGGAGGGTTTCGCACTACAATAAAAGACAACTTCAAAATGACATTAGGCACTCTTGTTACTCAAATACCCCAGCTGCCCCATTTTAGGGGGCTTCCCATTGGCCTTCAGCTCCGCCCCTGTCTGTCTCACATCAATGCCCAGGTCTGTTTTCCCGCCTTCCCGTCCCTTCCCCTGCCCCTACGTGTCCTTCTCCGGCCATCCTGCAGGGAGCCAAACCCCAGTTGCTCTGATTTCACAAGCGGAGCGACGTCATCGTCTCTTATTACTGAGGTTCAGCTCCTGCCATGCTCGACACCTGCGCAGATTATACCGAGTTCTTTTCCCAAGCAAAGCCTCTTCCTCCCCAGAAGGAGTCTGGGGCGACTCCTGTGAACAAGCGCAGGCCGTCTTGCTAGGGGACGAAGGAGAGCTGCGATGTTCCAGCCAACAACTGACGCTCTCAATTTGAGCAAGTTACCCAAGTTCCCTGGCCTTATGCTCATCGTCAATAAAGTGAGGGCGTTAGATTAGGTCCACAGGAGGCTCGCAGGTGTGCCAACAGGCTTCAGGGGTGTCAAGATTTTGAATTTTTTTTCCCCCTCAGTGCTCGGTGTGGCCAGGTGGGCAGTGGGGGAGACCTCAAGCAGCCTGGCCATTCCCCAAGTCAGGGCTGTGTAAATGTGATCACGCATGCACCGAGATATGAAAAGGTTGGGAAACTCTGTGACAGAGCTAGACACTAGTCCCTCCAGTTCTGAGAGCCCGTGACAGAGATGACACTTGGATGACAGGAAGCCTAGGTTGTGACTAGGTGATAATATGTTGTTACGGTTGGTAGTGGTGGTTGTGAATACTAAACATCTTATTAAAGTGAGGGTTGATGAGTGGTGCCAACCCACTTTACTCATTCATGTAATTTTGAACCCTTAGTGACCCCATTGCAGAGAGACCGGCACCAGGAGGAGAACCTGGGTTTGGATCCCAACTTAGCCGCCGTAAGAGTCAGAGGCAGGAGGCAGGAACTCTTGGTTATTTTAACAAAGAATTTAATATGAAGAAGTGATATCTAGGTGAGTGTAAAGGCCAAAAGGAAACTCTAAGCTGTGATGGAAGGTACCAGCTACAGGAAGCAGCCTTCACCCAAGGCTGGGGGGAGCGAACAAGAGGCTGGAATTATTAAAATTGAGCCGCCGGGAGGAGGGGCCCCACAGAAGGGAGCCTCAGACCTGTGTGTGTTGGCGTCGTGGGGGGCGGGTTCCAGCCGTGGGGCCCATGAGGCCAGCTCTGTAAGACCTGGGAAAACTGCAAACTGGATTCCACTGCCGCGCTGGGTGGGCACTGCCGGAACAGGGATGAAGGGAGGTGGGCGATGCTCCTGGAGACAGGAGGCAGACAGGAAGTGCGTGCACTCCTTCCGCCTTCCTCCCCTGGCAAAGCAGAAAGGGGGCTGCACCTGAGTGCAGTGGTTTTAGAGCTGGGAAACAGCAATGGAAACCAGCTTGGCCCTTCTCCAGCAGGGGAGCCGGGCACGTCAGTCTCACCCCTGATCGCTGGGGCTCGGGCGCAGGTGACTGCTAAGTGCTTCCTGATCTTTGTGTCCTACAAGACTGGGCTTTTCACAGCAAAACGTCTGCGTGGCCTCCGGCACGGGGGAAGGAAGAAGAGAGGAGGCGAAGGGGGGAGTGTGAAGGAAGAGCTGTCATTTCACTTGGCACTCAGGAAGGTGCCCTGCCGGAGCGGAGAGCAGGCAGCGCCTCGACGTCAGCCCCTTGCCCGGGCTACGGCTGTCTGTTTGTATTAAAACAGGAACATGATAACAGAGCTATAAGTAGCTCCACGCTCAGCTGTGCAAGGTAGCGAGTGAGAACCGCTGAACTCGGCCACTGGAGGGAGAAGCAGAGATGGGGACTGGGGCCACCTGTGGGAACAGCAAGGGGCTTAGGCAGCTGGGATTGTCAAGGACCTGAAGGAGCAGCAGGGTCAGGTGACCCTGGCTCACCCTCAGGGAGCAAACATTACCTGGATTCCTCCACTGGAGCCTCCCCCACCCTTAGCTCACGCAGGACCTGACTGGCTGGAGGCTGCCGTGGCCAGAGGGCGATGCCGCAGCAGGACAGGTGGGTCTCGTCTGGCCTTGCTGATCTGCTGTGGAGGCTACTCCAGAGCCTGCAGAGGCCCGGTCAGAGGAAGCCTGCCTGTAGGAAGCAGGCCTGTCTGCGTTCAGTTCTAGTTCCGACCCTTGCTCCTTGTGAGATAGTGGGCAGATCACTTCCACCCTCTGGGCCTCAGCTTCCTTGTCTGTAAAAGGGGTGGTTGGGGAAGACGGTCTCCAAGGGCCCTCCAGCAGCCATGGTTTAAATTCTTCAGGGTAGAAGGAAAATCAAAAGTTATTAACCCTTTAAAACAGGCACATTTCCATCACATACAAAAATGTTTTTTCAATAGAGAATGAATAACCCCCCAGTGGAAAACTTGGTGTGATTGACGTACCAACAAATCCTAGGAGGCTCTTCTCACAGGACAGCGGTAGGTTACTTGCGAAATCTCTGAGGCTCCCTGTTATCAAGGGTGACACAGGGCCTGTGTGATTTTGCTTCCGATTCCCTGGCTCGCCGCATCCCCCGTCCTACAGTCAGCATGGAAAATGGGGCATCAGCCCTGCCTTTTCGGCAGGACCTGGGTTCTAAGCCCCACCCCACCCACGTGCAGCTTCTGCACAGTTCAGCTGCTGTGCTGGTTCCCATGCTTCCACGTCCCTCCTCTTTCAGACCCGGCCCTGGGTCCCCATCCCCCACCCATGCTCCTGGCTCCCCCGGCCTGCTGGGCTGCCTCAACCATGATGGTTAATCACCTGCCCCACACCTGGACCTGTTACCATCTTCCCAGATCAAAGGCTGGAGCCTTCCCTACCAGCTTTAGTTGCAAGAGCTAGAAAACTCATACTCATGACAGAATTGAATGGCCAAGAGACAGAGGCAGTGAAGTACCTCTGAACTCTACAAAAAGCTTCCGAGGTGGTACCATTGTGTCGTTCATCAGGTGCAGCGTTGCCGGCCACGCCCCCCAACCCACCCTGCCCCGCACATGCCCCGACCCCCAGACTCCACTCTTCCTCTACTCTCTGCTGGCCTTTGGCCACGCCACTTGCTCTCTCTGGACATTAGCTGTTTATCCACAAAAAAAGAAAATACCTACCTCATAGCTCTGCTGTAAAACATACAAATATTAAATATTAAAAACAGTATGGTGATTATCAGAGGAAAACGGGGTGGGGAGAGGTGGAAGAAGTAAAGGGGGGATAAATATGGTGATGAAAGGAGACTTGACTGGGGGTGGGGAACACACAATAATATACAGAAGATGTATCATAGAATCGTACATCTGAAACCTATATAAATTTATTAACCAATGTCACCCCAATACATTGAATGCATTTTAAAAAATACCTTTTTGGGGAAAAAATAGAGCTCAAGCTCCTCAGTGCTTTGACACATAAAAGGGCTCAATATTTATGGAATGGGTAAATATACGTGACTCAATGACTCAAAAGTTGTCCCGGGGCTTATTCAGGACCCTTTGTGGCCATGATCATGTGACACCAGTGCCTCCGTTGAAAATAGAAATTCTCCCAAATAGCCATCTTTTAAAATGAATTTTATATTTTAACCTACAAGAAACTAGGTTGACATTTAGCTGGCCATCTGGACTCCGTACAGAGGACAGTGGGCAGCAGAGCCCTTGGTGAAGTCAGCCTTGTCTGTGGCAAGACGCCTGAATGAATTAGCAGCCTGAAGCATGAGTCACTGTGAAGAAGTACAGTGTCCCGTCCCCAGGAATTCCACCGCCATCAATATTATAATAGTCAACAGTTTATCTAGCACTTAATCTCTTCCAAGAGCTTTACAGGGGTTGACTCACCAGGGCCACGTGATTCCCATTTAAGAGATGACAAAACTGAGCACAGAGAAGTTAAATAATTGGCCCGTTTATACCTCTGGCAGGTGGTGGAGTTGGCGTCCACACCGCAGCAGTTTGGCCCTGGGGTCTGGTGCTTAATCACAAGGCTTTATGCACGGTCTCCAAAGGGTTAGACGAGCGAGCCCACATACAGGTGTGTGTGCCCATCTGTGGGGGTCAGTGGAAGCCTGGGCAGTTGCTTGGTGTCCTGCTTGGAGGAAGAGCATGAAGAGAGGACAGTTGATCGGCCACGGACACGTGTAGACAGTGGTAAGTCATGGAGGCTGATGTGGGGTCTGGCGTGATGCTGCCTCGGGGAAGGGCGGTGACGGCTAAGGAGCGTGGGCACTATGATCTGTGTAGTGCCCAGTGTCTGGGCCGTGCCAGGGCAATCTATGGTTATAAGAGACAGACCCCTCGCTCCTGGGATGGAAGCTGGAAAGTCTGAACATTCCTTTGCTCTTTCCCTCAGTAGAAGTGTCAGCTTCTCAGGTGGCCAGTGGTGGCCAGGACAGCAGCGATGGGACAGGTGTCAGCAGGGATGCCCAGCACCCTGCAGCCATGGTCTTGGTGGTCCAGGGACCAGTGGTGGCAGTGGTGGCATGAGGCTCCAGAGCTGACTGAGAGTGTGGTTTGTGGGGGAAATTCACAAAGGTCCGCAACTGCACGTTGAACGTTGAACATTATGTGCTTTCGACATCCTATGGGACTCTCCCACTTTGGTCGACCATTCTCCCTCTCTCCCCACTTCTCCTCTCCCAGTTCTTTCCTTCTTCGTCTTCTCCTTTTTTTAAAAAAATATTTTTTTTATTTATTTTTAGAGAGAGGGGAGGAAAAGGAGAAAGGGAGAGAAACATCAATGCATGGTTGCCTCTCACGCGCCCCTCGTGCGGGACCCATCCCGCAACCCAGGCATGCTCCCTGACTGGGAAATGAGCCGGTGACCCTTTGGTTCACAGGCCAGCGTTCAATCCACTGAGCCACGCCAGCCAGGGCCTCCCCTTCCTTTTGTCAGGGATTTTGTAATGTTCATCCATCCGTTGCAGACTTGCCTGGAACCGCTTTTTATTCCCAGTTGGCTCACCGAAGATATCTTGCTTAAAGAGATTTTCTTTAGAAAAATTCAGCTATGATTTGAGGGGGTGGGGGCAAGCAAACGTTCTTGTTTCCCACACCTCCAACCCTTAACTATATAGAAACCTAGTGATAACAAATGTAAAGCAACAGTTTTCAAACTTTTTTTTTTTACCCAGTAGTGGATTTGGGGTTTTCCCCCCCAAATATCTTATGCAGAACCCCAAGGTATAAAAAGTACACACTTATAAAAATTGAGATGATATTTACATAACATAAAATGAACTATTTTAAAGTGAACGACTCAGGGGCATTTAAAAAATTCATAATGTGCGCGGCCGCCACCTCAGCCTGGCGCTGAAACAGACCATCACGCCTGGGTCAAAGGCTGAGCCCATCAGGAAATTACTCTCCATGGCCCACCCCTTGGCCACCGCCAAGCTGGATTCTATCTCTCTGGATTTGCCTCTTCTGGACCTTTCGTGGGAATGAAGCCACACAATATATGGCCAGTGGTTTCCCTCACTTAGCATAATATTCTTGAGATTCTTTGGAAGTGTAGCGTGGGTCAGAGCTTCACTCCTTTTTAGGGCTGAAGAATATTCTGTCGCATGGTTAGACCACAATTTGCTATCATTCACCTGTCGAAACATACACACTTCTGCTCTGTTTGACCCAGGAATGGGGCACGGAGCCCCCCTCCCCATATCCGGCTTTCCCCATCTCGGGCTCCTGACACTGCTCTGAGCCCTCGATGAAATGCTAATTCATTTCCCCGGAAAGGCCATGCTTTGTGGCGGGGGCAATGGGCTTCTGCAGAAGCGCTCATTGGAGTGGAAGTCTCTGCCACTGGAGAAACCACACAGAACTGGCATTCATGCCAAAGAGTGGCCGATCGGTAGTAACCGCAGGGTAGTAAAGCTGGGTCCCACCCACGGGCCCCCCGGGCTCCTCCAGCCTGGGTGGGCAGGTCTGCCCGGCAGCACCTGACCAGGCTGCTGCTTTTATGGCTTCGCTTGTTGAAACTCAAGCCACGCCCCGGTGAGTACATTCTGCACACCCCATACCGCGGACAGGTGCCAGACTGCTGGTGTCATTCTACTTCCACAAGTTTTCTTTGTCTTCACATTGTTTATGGCAAATTTTCCCAGGTGCAAACAGAAGCCCTTTGAATATTTAACACCATTCTAGAAAGAAAGGCTTGTCCCCGCTCTCTACTGCACCCTGCTCCCAGAGCCCTGCTCCCTTGGGTGCAGCTAATCAGGTCCCAGGGCCAGTATTAGTCCAGGTCCACGTTTTCTGAAAAGAACCCCCCCTCCCACTCCCCCGCTTGTGCAACAACAGGGAAAATCCTCCGTGAGAAAGGCCCCGGACGGGCGCAGCAGCCCGGGCAAGCCGACGGCGTGCTCGTGCAATCACGGTGGCTCCGCACAGCCGGCCGCTGCCCAGGTATGAAGCGCAGCTGGTCGGTGTGGGTGTCGAGGGTGGAGGCCGGCTGTTTGCGCAGCTGGCTGAGGTGGGTCAGTGCCTCCGCTTAGACCTTACTCGCTTCCGGATGGAGGAAGAGAAAGTCCCACTGCTTGAAAAGCGGCTTCCCAAAGCCTCAGACTTTCCTCGAATGTAAGTAGCTGGCAGAGCTGTCCTCTGCTCTCTTGACAGCCTGAGGGGGTGGTGGTTCTGGAGGTCACAGGAGAGAACCCCAGACACAGCGGGGCTTTCCCTTTGTAGTTCTGAAATTTACAGGACACAGAGGCAGTTTTGCTGTTTTTTCAGTCTCTTGACCCATTTTAAAAAAGCTACTTTGGATGTTCTAATTTTCAATAAAATCATTGAATTTAATTTGATGAAGGGGTTTCAGCAATTAATATGACATTGACCCTTGTGAAATCCCAGCTGCACGCAGCTGAGGCTGGTTGGTGCAAGGAAGTGACAGTCACTGAGAAGGACAAAATGACAGTGACACCACCTTATTTGCTGAGGAGGCATTATTTTCCAAATGAACATAAAAATCAACTGAAGTGATCAATTTTAAGTAGATGAACATTTTTACATTCTGTAGGGGAGCATATAATTTCGGAGGGTCCCTCTTATGAACAGAAAACAGCAGGAAAGGATTAAGGAACTGTATCCTTTTGGTGAAAGGTTAGGAGTGAGAGAACTGATCACTAATGGTGACCTCATTCCCAGTTTTCTCACTTTGGGGGCGTTTGAATTGAGCCCGATCACAATACTTAAATTTTATTTTCCAGTGACGGCTCAGTAGATACAGCACATGCTAGCTACCCGATCCACGTTCAGTGGGTGCGCAAATCATTGAAGTGTTCTGAGGCAGCCCTGTGATGTCAGCCCTCGCGCCAAGGAAGGAACCTTGAACTGGAAGGAAGGAGACTGTGTTCTACTTCAGCTTCAGCCTCCTGGGAACTGGGCCTGGGACCTGCCCCTTGCCTCCTCCAGCCTGCTTCCTTAAGGGGTTAGACTGCTAATCCCTGAGGTCTAAAAGTCTGTGATTTTTAAAGTGTTCTGTAACTTCGCACAGAAGTCCGCTGGGTCCCGTCAGGAGACGTCCTGCCTTTCTCTGTGAGCTGTAGGAGGTACCCTTGTGACGAGGATGATTAGTAAACACTGTCACTCAGTGTGCCCGATGAAGGGACTCTAGTCGTCCCGGTGGCTTGCCCTTGTACACGACAACTTCTTCCCTCTCTGACCCCGAAGACCCATTTTCCTCAGCAAGAAAACCATGCGGCCTTCATAAAAATATGTGCAGAAGTGAAACTGATTTGATGAAACAAGTGTTTAGAGTAAAAAATATAAAAACCATATGTCGTTGAAGAGAAGTAGGCTTCACGCCTCCTGATGTTCGACGCCGAGCTCCGCTGTCACTGACAGCGGGACACCAGCCACACTCCGGGTTTCCGAGCTGCAAACAATTAGAAACAGGAACCGATCCGGTGGCAGCACTCCTCCAGCTCCCTTTGGCCAAGGGGCCGTTTTGTCACTCTGTGTGTGTATGTGTACATGTGCACTGGCATTAACTCAGAGACGCGGTAACAAACTCGTTTGTCAGAAGTGTCTGCCAACCCCGGGGTGGGGATCCAAAACACCAGCCCTCCCTGGGAAAGAAGTCTGGGTGGCACATCACAAGCGAAAGCCCTTCAGAAGCAATTTTCCACGATGTGACTGCAGAGATAAACATTTCCCATCGTCTGCCTTTTGAGTTTGGGGAGACGAGTAGGCAGACGGAGAAAGCCTCAGACCTTCTTCAGTTTTACAGATGTGAATCTCCTTTTTTTATTTTTTCCAGTCGCCTCTGATAAAATCCCGAGGGACGCTGGGCACCGTGAATCACCATGGGCAACGAGAACAGCACCTCGGATAACCAGGTGGGTGTCCGGGAGCGCCTCTCAGCTGACCTTAAGTAGGCTTTTCTTTCCAGCATCTTCTGTCTGCCCTGGAAGGAGCAAGCTAAAACACAGACTATGTCTAGACACATGCGGGCATAGTATACAGATCCACGTAGGCATTTTGTATTTCATTCTCAGAATTCCCATTTTAAGGCTAGCCCAAATTTTATAAGCCACTAGAACTAGTTTTTCTTTTTATTCTGTGCTTTTAAAATTGATATAATGAGAATTTGGCACATTTTCCCCGGACTGTGTCTCAGTTCCCATCCCCTCCCCCCAACAACTTATAGAGATGCGGCAGAGGAAGTTAAAATAAAACTTTTTGCACACGCCTCCTCAAAACTGAGTTTTGGTCCTTAAGAGATTTTTAAGTCTTATCGACATTGAGCAGATTAAATGTGAACTATTCTTTCCAGGTTACGTAAGGTTTTCACAATTGAGGAATGGACTCTTAAGTGCTTAATCGTGCAGACAACAGGGATATTAAAGTGTAGTCAGATTTTATAGTTATCCATTTTACGTTTGAGTTTTTAAAAAAGATACTATTTATTTATTTTTAGAGAGAGGGAAAGGGGGGAAGAAAGGGAGAAAAATATCAATGTAACATCTCTTGGTTGTCTCTCATATGCATCCTGACTGGGCCCCGACTGGAGACCAAATCCCCAACCCAGGCATGTGCGCTGACCAGGAATCGAACCTGCAACCTTCCGCTTTGCAGAACGATGCCCAACCGACTGAGCCACACTGGTCAGGGCTTAAGTTTGAAATTTTTAATTCAATGCCCTGGTGAACAAAATCAAAGAGACACTTTCCCATTTATCTGACACACAGTGGAAATTTTGGCTCAATGGTATTAAGTTCTTTGACTAGAAAGAAAACTGGATGTTAAGAGCTGGCATAATTCAATTTATTTTCCCTCAGCCTTTGTCTTCCATACAATCTTCTTCTTAAGCAGGAAAACAGGAACCATTAAAAGAACAGGAGCAAACTCCAAGCTTTAGGGGCAGGCAAAAAACAATAATTGTGTTAAATGGCTGGGTAGGAGACAATAGGGAGAGGTGAGGACTATGGCAAACCGGGAGGGTTCCTGTCCTGTTCTGTAAAGGAGACAGCCGCCACCCTCTCCCGCTGATGGGTGTCATGTGGGGATGTGAGCCCACTCTTACAAGATCTTCCCAGTTTTTTTCTATAAACTCCTTAAGTTTTTATAATAAAACTTTCAAATTTGAGATACTAGACATACATGCTGTTATAAGAAATAATACAGAGAAACCTCATGTGCCCTTTATCTACTTTTGTTTTGCCCCTTACCTAGTCACACCAAAGGGTTACATCTTGTAAAACTATAGTATCACTGCCCAGATACTGACATCGATAAAGTCAACGTGTAGAACATTCCCAGCATCAGAGGGGTCCCCCTGTTGCCCCTCCCACCCACCCCCGCTTCCCTCTTTCCCCTCATTTCTAACCCCTGGCAAGTTCTAACTTGTTCCCTATCTCTATAATTTTAGCATTCGATTTCCTCAAATCCATCCAGGTTGTCGAGGGTGTCCATAGTTCACTCCTTTTTGCTGATGGGCAGCGTTCATGGTATAACGGTGCGGCATTTGGGTGACACTTTCACTCACCGAAGGACATCTGGGGGATTTCCAGTTTGGGGCTATTGCAAATAAAGCTGCAACGAAAATTTGTATACTGGGTTTTTTGTGTGTGCAACACATGTTTTCATTTCTCCAAGTTAAATGCCCAAGAGTGCCATTGCTGGGTCATATGGTAGCTGCATGTTTCGTTCTATAAGGAACGGCCAAACTGTGCAGAATCACTGCGCCCTTCCCCACTCCCACCGGCGGCATGTGAGTGGCCCAGTTTCCCGCCATCATTCGGTGCTGTCAGTACCCAGTGTTGCCATTCTGCTACGTGTGCTGTGATCACTCACCATGTGTGGTTTTAATTCGCATTTCCCTGCTAAGTGATGATGTTGAACATCTTTAATGTGCTTATTGCCATCTGTATATTCTCTTTGGTGAAATATCTGTTCATGTTTTTACCCATTTTTAACTGCATTCTTTTTTACTGTTGAATTTTGATAGTCTTTATACAGTCTAGATACCAATCCTTAGTCAGATCGTGGTTTGAAAATAATTTTCCCCCAATCTTGCTTGTCTTTTACTTTTATAGACCAAAAGTTTTTATGAGACGCGGGTTATCGGTTTTTCCTTTTATGGACAGTGCGATTGGTTTCACACCTTTGACACTCTGTCTAGCTTTATATCCTGAAATTTTTTCTTGTTTTTTTTCTAAAAATTTTATAGCTTTACATTTTATATTTAAATCCATAACCCATTTTGAGTTAATTTTTGTGTAATGCATGAGATCCAGGTTGAGGTATGTGTGTGTGTGTGTGTTGAAAACTTTCACCTTTCGCTATTGAAAATACTCTCCTTTCTACATTGAACTGCTTTTGCACCTTCATCAAAAAATTAGTTGGTATATTTGTGTGGGTCTGTTCCTGGGTTCTCCTTTATTTCATTGGCCTATGTGTGCATCCTTCCGCTGATGCCACGCAGTCTTGATTACTGCTGCTCTACAGGAAGTCTGGGAATCAGACAGTGACTCCTTCCACCTTATTATTTTTCAAAACGGCCTTAGCTACTCTAGGGCCTAAGGCTGTCCATATCAATTTTAGGATAAGCTTGTCTGTGTCTACAAAATTCTTTGGTCTTGATAGGAATTATATTATACCTATAGATCAGTTTGGGGAGAATTGACGTCTGTACTGTTTGGCCTTCCCGTCCATTTATTTAGGTCTTTTTTGACTTCATCATCATTTCATAATTTTCAGCATACCTACTCCACTTACATTTTAAATTTATGCCTAAATATTTTCTTTTCTCTGCAGTGATTGTAAATGGTATTGTGATTTTAGTGTCTGTTTCCACATCTTCATTGTTAGAGTGTTGATTTTTGTATCTTGATCTTGTACCCTGTGACTTTGCTGAACTCCCTTGTTCGTACTGATAGGTTTTTTATAGATTGCTTGGGATTTTCTGTGTAGACAATTATGGTGTTTGCAAATAGGGAGAGTTGTATTTCTTCTTTTTAATTCTGTATGCCTTTTATTTCTCTTTCTTGCCTAATTACAGTGGCTAGGAATTCAAAAACCATGTTAACTGAGAACAGAGTGGATATCCTTGCCTTACCCCTTGTCTCAGCGGGAGGCATTCAGTCTTTTACTGTTAAGTAAAATATTGGCTATAGGTTTTTTGTAAATTCTCTTTATCAAGTTAGGGAAACTCCCCTCTAGTCCTAGTTTGCTGAGAATTTTTATTGAGATTGGGTATTGGATATTTTCCAGTGCTTTTTCTGTATCAATTAATGTCATGATATGATCTTTTTTCTAGCCTGTTGATATGTTAGGTCACCCTGATTGATTTCTGAATGTTGAACCAACCTGGCATACCTGGTATAAATCCCGCTTGGTCATGGTGTATAATTATTTTTAAACATTGTTAGATTTGATTTGGTAGCATTTTATTGAGAATTTTTACATTTAAATTCATGAGAAATATTGCTCTTTAGTTTTCTTTCTTTTTTTTTTTTTTCACTTTTGGTCTGGTTTTAGTATCAGGGTGATACTAGTCTCACAAAATGGGAAATTCTCTCCATTTTCTAGAAGAGATTGCATCAAGAAACCTTCCAATTTTTAAAATGTTGGCAACTAATTTCAATTATTTCAATACTCTGTGGGCAAAAGAAAGTTCCCCCTGGCTGGGTTTGATTCAGGTCTTGAGCCTTTGTAATCGCCACTTGAAAGAACACCCTGTCTTAGATTCGAGAGTGGAGAAGGGCACTGCCACCGGCTGAAGGCCCTCCACACGCAGACACACAACAGGGTGCTGGACTTCCATTCTGGCCTTTAGTCCTGCTCACCAACGAACCAAGCAGCTCGTGTTCAGCCCCTTCCCTAAGGTCTTCTAGATCTATCTGGGCCCCAAAGCCTCTGCGGGCCCCACCGTTGGCTACAAACAGGACACAGCACTGCTTCTCGCTGGGGGTGATTTTGCCCTCCCAGGGAACACTTGACAATGCCCAAAGACATCTTTGGTGTCACAGCTCCAGAGTGGAGATGTTACTGGTACCCAGTAGGCAGAGGTCAGGAATGCTGCCTGTTCTCACTGGGTGGGACAGCCCCACCACAACTAATTACCCACCCAAAATGTCAAAGGTACTGAGCTTCAGACACCCTAGAATGGAGGAACATTTGTCTTACCTGCCTCAGGAGAACTCCTGGGGGCGGGGGGTGGACTTCTCTAAGCTAAATGAATTTCTGCCTGAACACAAAGCTTCAAGTAGCTTACATTTTTTTTATCTCCATTATCTTTACTAAAATCACACTGCCCAGAATGGAAAGCTGGTTAATTAGGATGGACTCACAGGAATGGAATTGTTGCGTCGAAGGAAGCCTAAGTGTCCCTTGCTCTCTGTCATCTCTGTCTGTATCTCCCCCCTGGTTCGACATCTACATTTCTATCTATGTCCAGAGCCAAAATGCTTTCCTAAAAGGTAACGCTAATTCATACTTCTCTCATCAGGGCGTGAGGGCCCGTCTCACTCTATCCTTGCAAGCGATGAATATTTTAGTCTTTGCGGATTGAGGAAATGCTGGGAAATTTAAGGACCCTGGTCACATTCTACCTATCCCCCCCAGCTCCACCCCTCTCCTCCCTCCGGATTCCCCGCCCTCCTGGAGCAGACAGGAGATGGGTTCCTGGCCTTCTAAGTTTTCACATCTCCGTCCTCAGCCAGACCTGACCCAATGGGCATTAGGGGGTTTGCCTTTAGTGTTCCAGGATCAGAACGGTCTTCCCTTGCACAGAGAAGCAAGTAGAATGAAGTACAAGTGCGTCTGGCTGCGGACTCAGGACTCCCCCACAGGGCTGGGGCCCCAGACCCATCTTTCCTGGGTCTCTCTACCTGGATGACGGACCGTCTTCCCAGGTTCCTCAAACCTGAGCTCAGCTCCCCTCCCCGATCCTTGTCCCCTGGGAACCACGACCTAGACCCTATCTTCCACGACAGAAGTCTGGAGTCATCTCTGACTCCACCCACTGTCATTCTCTACATGGATTTAGTAATTAATAAAGTAATTAATGGCCTCACAATTCAGACTTCTGAATTTCTGTTTAAGTAAGACCTTTTTTTTTTTTAATTCGGAGAGACAGAAGCCCATCTCCAATGAGCATAAGCAGAGAAGGTTTGTTTGGCTCGTAGAATTAAAAAGACCACAGAGCGGGGTCAAGCTGCAATAGTCGTTGACTCCAGAGGTTCCAGAGATGACACCGGGGACCTGTCCCCTCTGGATGCTGTCCTGCTTCCCTCCCAGTGCTCAGGGAGGTGTGCTCGGCCCTGCCCGTAGCTGCGGGTTTCAAGCTCCTTCCCACTGACGGGCCAGCCTCCCAGTCGGCCCCCGCTACGGAACCTTGACTGGCTGAGCCTGTCACGCATGTGGCCTTCTCAGGGGTCAATCACTGTGCCCTGGCATATAGGCCACAGAATGAGCCAGGCTGCGTCACGCACCCACCCCTGCCGGGGGAAGGCGGGCCCCGGCTGATGACTGCCCCCCGCACCACTGGCAACACATTCTCCAGTGACAAAAAGGGAGCCCGTGTTCGTTATGATGTTTTCTAGCAGGTTTTCTCCTCTCCATCCCCACCGTCCCAACCCTGTCACCTCACACCTGAACCTTGGCAAACACCGCAAACTGGCTCCTCTGCCTGCACACTGCCCCCCGCCCACCTGTGCCCGAGTTCTCTCTCTGAGGCTCCTTCCCTGTGACAATGAGCTTGGAGGTCCCTGCGTGCTGCCTACAGGGGGACTCTTGGAAGGACAGATGAGGTCTGAAGGAATCTTCCATTCACAGACTGAGGACCAGGCACTGAGGACCAGCCATATCACCAGGGCAAAGGACGAGGGACGCGCCTGCCCCGTCCTGGCTCTGGCCTCCTTCATGCACCCTGGGTTGCGGGGTCCTCTCCTTCTGTTGCCTAATGTCGCCTGTAGCTGTGGGCAGGGTGGGGGGCACACCCAGCAGGTTAGCCTGGGGACAGAAGCTTCCAAGAGTGTCGCTCTGGTCCTGTGGGGGATACTGTTCACTGTGCCCATCCTAACGGCAAGACCCCTTTGCTTTCAGCCACGGGACCCCGGTTCACACGGCGTCATCCTGTGGCCTCCAAACCCTGGGCCTCTGCAGGTACTGGGGGGTGTGGTATGCATGGACTGCTTCCCGGCACCACCCCCTCCACCTAGGCGGCATTTTTATGTTCTCCCCTCCTTTCGCTGCCTTCCCCCAGCCCCCAAAACAAGCTCTACAGCACAGTCGAATCTGCAATGCATTTAGGTTTTTGACGGAGGACATTTTGGTGTGCCCACCCAAGGACGTGTGCCCACCCGAGGATGGGCTCAGTTGATTGGCTGTGAGATGTCGGACAAGGCTTATGTTTTCCATGTAACGCAGACTCTGGGAGCCGATACTAACCCTTCCGAACCCTTCTACTTGGATTTCCTTTGTCCTGAAACGAGGCTGGGGATGGGATGGCGGCCCCCCATTGCCGGCAGGCAAACTGATGTGCTGTAAAAAAGATAGGGCTCCATATCGGTGGCCAGCGTCGTCATGTGGTAACACAGCTGGCCAGGTCCCATAGTTCAGCGCCGTCCCAAGCGTTGGCTATGGATCAGGGAGGAGGGCAGCCTGGGCGGTTTGCAACCATTTTACTTGGAGGGGATGTCGAGCTTGAGGTACGAAGTGCGAGGGACGCTTAGGGGTGGCCAAGGTGAGGCCTCCTGCCCTGGAATCCTGTCACACCCAAGTGACGTGTGCCTGGCTCTAAGCAAAGAGCCGCTCCCCCGTCCCCACCCATCCCGGGGTGGCTGCCAGGTGCGTCTGCCTGGTGCTCTAGTGTCTCTGCACGTCCCACCGAACAGACGTGCTGGAGGTTGCGAAATAACTGCGCAGAGCCTGGCGAAGCCCTTTTGCCTGGTGAATTCCATCTGATCCTTGTCACCCTCTGGGCAGGTGGGCAGGCCCAGGCTCATGGCTCCTGTTTTCTAGACAAGCACAGGCTCGGAAGGCTGATCCCCTGCGTCACCTGGGGGAGAGGAGGAGCGAGCAGGAGATGCAGGTCTCCAGAGGGCCTCGAGAATGGCCGGCCCAGCGGCTTTGTCTAGCTGGGGACCTCCCACAGCACTTTAGAGCAGAGCTGAGGAGGACGTGGCCTTTTATTCACTCGGCGAACGGTCACGGAGCCCTCGGCGGGTGGCAGGTGCTGGTGTAGGCGCTGTGGACCCAGAGCAGAACCAAACAAACTAGGTCCCTGGCTTGTGGAACTCTCGTCCGTAGGGAGTCAGAAAATAAACATGTGAGCAGACACACCGAGAAGTAAATAAAACATTTTTATTTAGAACTGTCACGAATGCCTTTTTTTTTTTTTTTTAAGCCAGGCACTATTCTAGCACGTGAGATCCAGCAGTGAATAATTTAGCCTTAATCTGCTGCAGTGCAGCTTCCCTCCCATGTAGAGCAACAGACAACGAGCTGGCAGGCGAATTAAGCACCGAGTAACATTGGCAGTGGTAACGGGGAACTCCTTTTTCTTTTATTGTAATACTGTAAACATAATATAAAATTCACCATCTTGACGATTTTTAAGTGCACAGTGGCATTCAGTATATTCACCACCATCGTCTTGAGGGCTTTTTGCATCCCCCTCAACTGAAACCAGGGACCCCTTAAAGAAGAGCGCCCCATTGTCTCCGCTCCCCAGCCCCTGGCAGCCGCCATTCCGCTTTCCGACTATGACTTTGACTGCTCTAGGTCCCCGCTCCGAGTGAACTCCTGGGGTACTTGCCCCCTTGTGCCTGACTTATTTCACTTTGCTTTAATGTCCTCAAGTTCATCCACGTTGCAGCAGGGGTCAGATTTTCTTCTTTTTTAAGGCTGAATAATATTCCCTTGTATAGTCCACCTTTTATTCTTTTGTTTATTTATTTATTCATTGATGGCCACTCGGATTGCTTTCGCTGTTTAGGTATTGTAAATAAGGCTGCTATGAACACGGGGGTACAAATCTGTTTGGGCTTCTGTTTTCAATTCTTTTGGATGTATACCTAGAATTTGAATTGCTGATGGTATGGTAATGCTATGTGTAACTTTTTTACGAATCGCCGTACCATTTTCTACAGGGATGCACTGTTTTACACTTCCAGCAGCAATTTCTCCGCGTCTTTGCCGACTCTTATTGTAATTATGATTTTTTCATATAACAGCCATCCTAATGGATGTGAAGTGGAGTCTCACTGTGGTTTTGATTTGCCTTTCCCTAATGATTAGTGATGTTGAGCATCTTTTCATGTGTTTCTTGGCCATTTGTATATCTTTGAAGAAATGTTTATTCAAATCCTTTGTTGATTTTTTAAAATTAAAAAGTTTTCTTGTATTGATTCTAGAGCAAGGGGAAGGGAAACATCGATTTGAGAGGGAAACATCAATTGATTGTCTCCTGCATGCACCTCGACTGGGGATCAAACCCACAACCCAGGCGTGTGCCCTGACTGGGTATTGAACTCACAACCTTTCACTTTGCAAGATGATTCCCAAACAACTGAGCCACACTGGTCAGGGCTGGCTGTCTATTTTTAAATTAAGTTGTTTTTGTTTTTTTTGTTTTTGGGTTTTTTGGTTAATTGTTCAGTTGTAGGAGTTCTTTTTATATTCTGAATATCAATTCTTTAGCAGATACACGGTTTGCAAATGTTTATTCTCATTTCACATGGTTCCTTTTCCTTCTTTTGATAGTGTCCTTTGGATGCACAACGTTTTTAACTTTGATAAAATCAAACTTATGTATTTTTTTCTTTTGTTGCTCGTGCTTTTGGTGTTATATCTAAAAGATCATCCCACGTCCAATATCATGAAACTTTTCCATTAGGGGCTATTTTTCTGTTTTCTATTGAGATGAAATTCATATAAAATAAACTTAACCTTTTTAAGCGGCATTTAGCACATTCGCAGTGTGCAACGTGCACCTCTGTCTTGTCCTAAGATATTTTCATGGCTCCCAAAGGAAACCCCTGCCCACTACGCAGACACTCTCCATCCCCCTCAGTCCCCAGGCTCTGGCAAGCACTGATCAGCTTTTGGTCGCTATGGGTTTACCAATTCTAGCGATTTTACACAAACCAAATTATACTCTGTGTCTGTCTTCCTTCACTTAACATAATGTTGTAGCATGTATTAATACTTCCTTTTTATGATTAAATGGTATTTCATTGTGTAGATATAGCACAGTTACAGCAGTTTGCTTAGCCATTCATCTCTTAATGGACTTTAGGGCGCTTCCAGAGTTTGAGTATTGTGGATAATGCTGCTATGAGCATTGGTGTATAAGTATCTGTTCACATCTCTATTGTCTTTTTCTTTCTTTTTTATTTTTTTAAGATTTTATTTCTCCTTTGAGAGAAAGGAAGGGAGGGAGAAAGTGAGGGAGAGAAACATTGATGTATAAGAGATACATCGATAGGTTGCTGCTCGCATACCCCCAACTGAGGACATGGGCCACAACCCAGGCGTGTGCCCTGACTGGGAATCGAACCAGTGACCTTTCGATTCATAGACCGGCACTCAATCCACTCAGCCACACCAGCCCACATCTCTACTTTCAATTCTTTGGGACATATACCTAGAAGTGGAATCGCTGGATTGTATGGTAATTATAAGTTCAACTTATATACATGATCATTTAAAAAAAACCTTTTTAGAAGCAATTCCATTGTCTGGATATTTCTGTATTTAGAGCCCAGAAAAAATAACTTTCGACTAAAAACAACACTGTGAGCGATGCTATGAAGCAAGAAGGCAGGGGCAAGGACGCCTGGCCCGGCCCTGGGTATCAGGGCAAGCTCTCCCGGAAGCTGCTGTTGGAGCTCAAAGCCAAAGGATGAGCAGGACATGGGATTAGAAGGGCGGGGAGAAGGCGCCTGTGCGCACTGCCCCCCGGCCCCAGGCCTCACAGGCGCAGGTCTCCCCGACCCCGGCTCAGTGTCCGAGAAGCAGCCTGAGCCCAAGGTTCCTTCCTGAAGGCGACCCCAGCACAGGGGCTTCGGGTGGTGGAATTCACTGACAGCCAAGGCGCAGAGGACCAGGAACACAGGTGAATTGGTGCTCCGTGACCCGTCCCTGAACTGGATCTCCCAGAAGCGCGCCCGTACACATTTCCGCGGGCTGAGGCCGGCCATGGCTCAGGCACTGTGAGACCATTATTTTTGCTTACAGATAAATGGCCCATAAGTATGTGCCTGTGTTGTTCAAGTGCTTGGGGCCCCACATTTAATTTGGGGGTAGTTTCTCCGATTTCCAAGGAATCCAAGGAGCCCAACATTATGACAGCATTAGGCTAGCAGTGCGAAAGCCAGCAATACCTCATATTCTCCTAGCAGTAGGTGGGCATCTGGGATGATTTAACTGCACTTGATGAGAAAGAAATGGAGGGAAGAGACCATGAAACAGCAGAAACTCAATGTTCATAACAACGGAGAGCTTCTTCATTGTGATGTCTGGTTGCCCAGCCTAGAGCTGGTGCTAATTTTTACTGGAACGATTACGAAAGTTTGTGAAGTGCACGGGTCCCGGTGGCCAGAACCATCTTCTGAAGGACCTGATTAATTGCTTTAGCTCTAAGCTGAGGGGGCCACCGGGGCTCTTAGTTAATGGGTTTGGAATCAGTTTCTCCTTGGTAATAATAACAACGAGCATTGCTGAGTCCACTGTGGTCTAGCCTTGTACGAAGTGCTTCTTGTGTATTATTTTATTTGACCTTGAAAGTCACCCTGTAATTATGATCCCCATTTTCTGGATAGACTCCTGGAGGCTAGAGCCCAGAGGCTCAAGCTAAAGAAGTGGCAAAGCTTGGCTTTTAACTGCTACCTGTGGCTTCCTGCACCCTACTTCTTGAATCAAGCCTCATGATGTTCTAGCATGAAAATGAGCCCTCGCTGGTGTAGCTCAGTGGATTGAGCATCAGCTTGTGAACCAAAGGGTGGCTGGTTTGATTCCCCAGTCAGGGCACATGCCTGGGTTGCGGGCCCGGTCCCCAGTAGGGGGCACGCAAGAGGCAAGCACACATTGATGCTTCTCTCCTTCTCTTCCCCCCTGTCTAAAAATAAAAAAAAATAAAATATTTTTTAAAAAATGAGTGGATGTAGGAATTCTAGAGGGGCAAAAAGTAAGGTTTCTGTCTGCATTGCAAGTACAATCGAGTACAAATCACAGGACATTATAGGCCATCCTGACAAAACCAACTCTTTGAATAGAGAGACTTTCTTCTCTATTTGCACAGTTTTTTACCATGTTGACAAGGTGTTCCTGCCACGGCCAGGCAGCCCGGCCAGGGACTGTGGTTCCCATGAGATGGAGAAACAGGTTCCAAGGGGTGAAGGGCTTTGGATTTTCTGAACCGGTCCAGCCCTCTGTAAATCACACGGCTTCTGAGACATAAAACAGACATTAATATTGAGCTGTGTGTTTCAAGTCTCAAAGGTTTTGCTTTCCTCACAGATTAAAGACGTCAGATCAGGTCAACACTGGCCTCTGTGGGGTTGCCGGGTCCTTTCAGGGGACTCCTATCACCCCTACCCAGGTGCTTGGTGGGGCGGCAGGGAAGATAGGCATCGTTTATTGAATGTGTATCTGCCCATCCCTCACGAAACTGTAAGTTCCAGGAGGGTAGGGACCATCTTTCTTTCTTTCTTTTTCGAATTAAACTTTTTATTTGAGAATATTTTCAGGTTCACAGAAAAGTCGCACAGGTAGCAGAGAAAACTCCCACTCAGGCTAAGCTGAGCTTTGCCTGAATCTGACACCTTACACAAGGTCTTTTTTAACGCTCCTGTGTCCACCTGGAACCCAGACTCAGCCCTTCCGGGACCTGAGGCAGAATTATCAAACCCCACTGCGAACTCCTCCACTCCTCCGTTCTGTTCTTTTCTCCCTCTTTCAAGGGAACAGTGGGGAGCCATTCACACCCAGCTCTCTCTGACCCCAACGCTTGTTCATTTCTCTACCGTATCACATCAGAAAACGTTCCGTTTAGGGAAGCCTAAAACACCACCCTCGGGGCCTCCTCCTTCTTGGCCCTACCAAGTGCCTGCCTTGGGTGACTTGAGGCTGGGGTATCCCCAGCTGCCACCGTGGGTGAGCTGCTTCTGCCTTTCGTTTTTGTCTTGGGGGTGAAGAAATGTTTGGGACAATCTAGAGGAACCGGTCTGAACCCTTGTGCTCCCGGGACAGGGCAGATGGGCGCCCGCCGAAAGCATGCTTTCCGCCTCCATATTTGGGAACCTGGCAGTTGCTTCTGAAATCCGATTCCTAATGCCATGGGGATGACCTTTGGTCCACTTCCCAGCATTCACCTGCCGTCACGCTGCTCCCAAGAAGCTCTTTCAAAGAGTGGGTGAGTGGACAAGACAGTCTGGCCATGATCTAACCACGTCACCGGAGCCTTTTGGTTGGCATGACCTGAGAGCCCTGGTCTAAGGAGATGACACACGTTTGAGAGGTAAGGTGAGGGCATTTTTTTAAATGGTGAAACAATTCAGCTCTTGGGAAAGCGTAGTTTTCAGGACTGGAAAGCTGCTGTGACTGTTGGAGGGCTGCTTTGAAATAGACGCAGGGCCTGGAGTATTCCAGAGGCAAAGCAAGGCTGTTTGTTTACTCAAGCAATGGCCGCCAAGGAAAGATCTGAAGAAGCATCTTGACAAGGCAACTTGTCCTGTGGAGGGCTGCCAAGTTCTTCCCCAGCCTGCTGTTGGGAGTGTAAGGGGACACTTTTGAAACACATGCTGTTTTGCAGTGATGCCTGTTGACACAACAGACCCCTTGGACTCCTCTTAGCAACAGGCTTAGTACTGTTGCTAGGATGGGGAAACCGGATGGGGGGAGGCAAAGGCGCTAGCAAATGTGGCAGAAGGGAGGCCTCCGAGGGCTGAGCGCGCTTCTCCCGATTTGCAGAAGTGGCTACCAGATGAAAAGGGAATGCTCTATTTTTCATACTTTCAACAAATATTTATGAAGTGCCTCTCTGTGCCAGGTGCTATTCTGGGCATTGACTCTGGGCCCCTGTACCACATTATTCATAAACGTCTGGTTGTTTTAGCTACGTGGAGCATGGCAGGAAGATGGCAGGGGCCAGAGGCAGCTATTTCCACAGTCTGGTGAGGCAGCATAAGGTAGGGGCGAAGAACACAGGCTCCAGACCCAAACTCTCTGGGTTCAAGTCCTGGTTCTGCCACTTCCAAGCTGTGTGACCCTGGGCAAGTGGCTTAACCTCTCTGTGCTAAGGGATCTTGTCTGTAAAATAGGGTTGTTGTAAGGACTGAATGAGTCTAAACGTGGGAAGCACTGAAAGAAGAGTACTTAGCCCATAGAAATTGTTTCTAGTCATAAGTTTGCTATTATCGTTATAGCAGAAAAAGTGCCCTGCAGGTGTTGGGTGTTACTGCTGTTTTTGGAAAGAGCATTGGACTTCAAGGCAGAAGACCTGGCCACGACAGTTTCCCTCTGTTTCTCAGCTGGAAAATGGAAAACATGATTTTACCGCCTGTTTAGCTCCCAGTCATTTTGCACTAAACTTCAAAAAGTACAATGTGCCGTTCCCCAGATAATGCTATGGCTTTCTCGAACTCATCCAGATATGTTTGTGTCGGAGGAAGCTGGTATTCTTGCAGACTAGCTTTCTATTCAGAGGGGGGTGGGGCTGAAAAGGGAGAAGGGCCTACACTTTTTTCTTCTTCGAAGATGAATCTGAGCCCACGTCCCATTTCCTTTAACTGAGGAAGTCTGGCATGTGGTACCTAACCCCGCTTTAGTCAGAGCAAAGATCTGTCTCCTGGGCCATCTGTTGTTTGCATCTGCCTGGCCGTGAGAGGTGTCAATGTCTTTTCAGAATTACTTTAAAGTAACCTTGATCATGGAATAAAGAGCAGGAGATTTATCTGTTGGATTATTTGCAGAATAATTCACTGCAGGTAATGTGGTGTTGGAAAGGAAAACCTGGCTGCAGAAGATGTTTAAAGCCAAGGCCTGCATGACAGAGAAGTAGGAATTAGGTCACAATTTAAATAATTCAGGGCCCTGATGTGAAAATGCCACTCACTCTGTATTGTGATTCTTGACTTATTGTAGGAAGGATTTTAAATCATGCATCCAAATAAGTAATACCTTATAGAAAAAGAACCTTCAGCATGAGAGTCAGGAATACTCTGGAGTTTGAATTTATGGTGATTTAAAGTTTATACCATTTTGCCCTGGCTGGTGTGGCTCAGTGGATTGAGTGTCGGTCTGTGAACCAAAAGGTTGCCAGTTCAATTCCCAGTCAGGGCACTGCCTGGGTTGCGGGCCACATCCCCAGTTGGGGGCGTGTGAGAGGCAACCGGTCAATATATCGCTCACACATCAATGTTTCTCTACCTCTCTGACTCCCTCCCTTCCTCCCTTTTTATTCTCTAAAAATAGATAAGTAACAAATCTTTTTTAAAAAATAATAAAGTTTGCACCATCTTGATACTGTCCTATAGGGATAATTGTCATCCTGGACATAGACCAGGAGACCGAGGCCCTGAGGACGTGGCAGGGGCTGTCATTACAGGGAGTGGTTCGGCCAGCAGGGAGGTCAAGCCAGCCCTGGTCAGCAGTCCCCCCTTAGAGGAGGAATCGGCCCCAGCCCTCCCTACCTCCTTCAGCTCTTTCCCATTGAAGGGATCAAACACAGCTGCCTTTTCTTGGCTCTAGAGTCAGAGAGAAATGGGTCCATTCAAACACTGCTGCCATGTGATCTTGGCCAGGCGCTCTCAATGCCTCAGCCCTAAAGGGGGACACGAACAGCATCTTCCTCATAAGACTGCTGTGAAGACTCAGTGACACGGCTCACGGCAAGCTGCAGTGCAGAGTCTGGCCCTTAGTAAGTGCTCAGTAAACACGTTCTGTTCTAGCGAAAGAAGATGGAGCTTTTCTAATTGCAGCGTCGTGTTAGCACTGGAGTGTATGGGACCCCTGAGAACTGGGGCATCTTTTATATTGTCCCTTCGGGGACAATCGCGTGAACATAAATAGCCAGCCACTCAGGAAAATGTACCAGACGGGGATACATCTCACCTGGGCTTTTCTCTACCTGCTGGCTCCACTCTCTCTTCCTGCAGTGGCTAGAAACAGGCTGCCTCTCTCTCTGCGTTCATGGCCTACAGAGCCCACCACCAGATTCCCCACCCTCCGGTTCTTCAGGGTGTCCTGGGAGGACCTGGCTTGATCCGAGCCTTGTGCACACCCTGATGGGCACGGGTATAGGGTGCCATGACTGGCATTTCCATACGAACCCCTGGACCAGAGGGTGCGGGTGGCGGAGTTCCGTAGAATAAGCAGAACCAATCCCTTCAAAACAGGTGTTTGTTGTTTCAGGGAGGGGGCTTCTGGGGCGAGTGCCTTCCTCCAGGAAGACAAAGTAAAAGATAACCCCTGCTTTGGAAAACACTGCTTGGGGTTTCTAAAGACCCTTTCCTCATTTCTGTTGTTTAGATTATGCTTAAGGAAGCATCATTTAAATTGAGGTTTTTAAACAACTCTTTCTATCCTGTGATTTGAAGTTTTGACTGTGCTTTACTTTTTGCATCTTGATTTTAAAAACAAACTAAACAGCAGACAGGCTTGCTGTGAGAGTTAAAAAAAAAAAAGGCCACCAACTTTTGGAGTAGTTAGGACCTCAAATGGGTGGCCATATGTTTCCAAGGGCCCATCATTTCTTTCCCTCCTTTCCGCTCCAGGTTTCCAGCTGAATTCTGGGTGTACAAAACCGTGGCTGGGGGCAGGGGGAGGATCATGCACTTTCATCTAGCAGGTGACCCAAACAAGCTGGATACTTTGAGGTCTTAGATTAAATATCCCCACTTTCTCCAGGGAGCAGAGGACTCCCGAAGGACAAAGGAGCCCTCAGTCTTGGTTTCTTACTAAAACAGTAATCCTACTCACCTGGAGTCCCTTGCTTACCTGGGTTTCTGCTCCATTAGCTGAGAGCGGCATCACGTTTGCTTTGCTCACCACCGGTCCTCTGAGCGCAGCCCCGTGCCAGCCCAGGCGGACGCCGGGCTGGATGATAAAGCAAACGAACCGTCTGGCCCTTGAATGTGGGGCCCACTGACGAACGTTCCTGTGTTTTCAGAGATTCCTGTTTGATTTCCTTTCCAATCTCTCTTTCTTCTGCCTCAGAGGACTCCGTCCACTCAGAGTCCAGGACCCCTACCGCCCCGCGGCAACGGTCAGAATATAAAAGGGAAGTCAGAGGAGAAACCCAGAAGCACCGACCGCGGAGACCCGCCCAGGTAGGAGCCGGGCTGGGGCGCTGACGCCGCCCGCGGCATGGCCAGCCCACTGCCTGCTCAGCATTTGCTTCGAAACGTTTACCCTAAAACCTATGACACGTTCCTCCGTGGTGAGATGTTCGAACCAGTGGTTTACAGACCTTTTCGTGGTAGCCCAGATATGCATGATTGGAAAATTAATTTTAAAATTGATGTTTTTCTGCCCAAAGATGAAATTAGTAATTATAGGCTTCCATTCCAGTAACATTCCAGGTTCTTCGTGTTCATTGTGAGAACTTAAAATAAAAAAGGTCAAGGGAATACCAAGGAACTTCTCAGGGGCATCTAATCTGTGGCTAAGTGGGGGTCGACTGAGGGGGAGAAA